>JAACNH010000797.1:68443-91022 GCA_019447015.1 Hymenochirus boettgeri | reverse complement strand
ATAACCACGCGGAAATGTGCCCAATCTTTGGCGAACTATAACACACTCGACAATTAATTGTAGAAACACCATGGCGATATAACCACCTTGGCGTAATTAGTATGCATCTTTGCGCAATAACCTCTGGGGAATGTAGGCAACAATTCATGGCGTACTCTCACCCATATAACACCTGTGGAATTTGTTTTAGCAATTTGGTGATAAATCCCTGGATTGTAGCATTGGCGATGTCACAACAGGCCTAGAACTGTAGCAATTTTTGCAAAACCTCGAATGTCTTTTAGCCATTTTGTGCGAAGCTCACACCCACTGAGCAAATTCGTTAGCAATTGGCGAGATGTTTGACAACCCTCGTGGTATTTGATAGCCAAATTTTTTGGGGATAACCTCGAAGGCTGTATTGATCGACACTGTGCTGCTCAATAATCCCTCATGAAAAACATACATACTGCTTACAAATCTTTGGCAGACGCACAATCCCTGGAAGGTAGCAATTGGCAACTATATAACTCGCACACTTTTTTGGTAGCAAGTTTTGGATGTTTGATAAACCCTGCATCATGTACCAATCTTGCGATAACCCTGGAAGTATGGCAATCATTTTGGCAATAAACTCGTCGTACATTACAAATTTGGTGAATAACCCTGGAATATGTGCAAAATTATAGGTCGTGGAAAACCTACCCCTTTTCATGGAAATGTTTAGTAAAAGCAAATTTGGTGAGAAACCCTGCGAATGGCTAGCAATTTAGTCATGTGCGATAACCCGAGGAATGTAGCAATTTGGTGATAACCCTGGAAAGCGGAATTGTAGCAATTTGGCGAACCGGGAATGTAGCAATTTGGCGATACCCTGGAATGTAGCAATTTGGTGGATAACCGGGAGGGAATTGTAGCAATTGGTTGATAACCCTGAATGTACAATTTCGGTGATAACCCGGGAAGTTGCAATTTGGCGATAACCCTCGAATGTAGCCAATTGGCGATAACACGGGAAATGTAGCAATTTGACAATAACCTGGAAGTAGCAATTTGGCGATACCCTGGAATGTAGCAATTTGGTGATAACCTTGGAATGTAGAAATTTGGTGATTGATAACCTTGAAGTACAGGCTAGAATTTTGGCAGATAAACCCCTGGATATGTAGCACTTTGGTGATAAAAGCACCCCTGTTATTGAATTGCCCAGCAATGATGGGAATATAACCCTGAATGTCCAGCAAAAGTGTGTCCAGATTTATCCTCGAATTAAACCTTCCTTTGGCTAACGGCCCAATTTGGCTGAAACCATATTCTGAAATTTCACTGACAGCATATTGGTTACTGCGCCGATAAAACCCGCGAATGCTATGTTCGCCAAAACCATCGAAGGTTGTCATTGTCCCAAGTCTCATCATATATTTCCTTGTCAATTTTAAACATACTTATTCGTCGAGTAACCCTCGTATATGTAGCAATTTGGTGATTAAGCCCTCGAAGTTGTAGCAATTTGGCGATAACCCTCAAATGTAGCAATTTGGTGATAACTCGAAGTAGCAATTTGGCAAGTAACCCTTCGAAGTGTAGGTCAATTGGCGATTTGACTACCGGGAATTGTAGCAATTTGGCGGAAAACCCTCCGAAGTGCTAGCCAATGTTTGCCATAACCCTGGAATGTAGCAATTTTGGTGATAACCTCCGACTGTGCAATTTGCGCGATTAACCTGGAATGTACCATTTGGCGAAACCTGGAAATGTAGACAATTTGGTGATTAACCTTGGAATGTAGGCAATTGGTGGAGTTAACCCTGGTTGCTACTGACAAGCAAGCTGGTTGGGGAGAAACCCACTGGATATGTAAGCAAAAGTTTGTATAACCTTGTGAACCAATCTGGTGTATTGCATATTCGGTGTTGATCACCCCTGGAACTGCTTAGCCAATTGTTCGGTGATAACCCTGGAATGCAAAGCAATTTGGTGACAACCCCGGAATTGTAGCAATTGGTGATAACACTTCTTTTTTGAATGTGTGTCTTCAGTATTTGGTGATTACCCTGGAATGTAGGAGCACACTTGACAGATAAAAACCCTGATAAATTAGCAATTTGGAATACACACTGCTCGAACATTTGTAGCTAGCAATTGTTTGGTGATAACCTGAATGGTAGCAACTTAGTGGTGATAACCCAGGAAGTGTAGAATTTGGCGTACCGGGAATGTAGCAATGGCGATACACCCTCAAAGGTAGCAATTTGGCGATAACAAGGGAAGTAGCCAATTTGGCAATAACCCTGGAATGTAGCACAGAAAACATGGCCTTTTTTTTTTTCTTGGCGCATAACAACGGGAGCGAATGTAGCAATGGGGGGGTGATAATCCCTGGAATTGTAGCAATTTGGCGATAACCATGGAATGTAGCAAGTTGGCAAGAACCTCGAATGTTAGCAATTTGGCGATAACCTGGATGTAGCAATTTGGGCGATCACCCTCGAATGTAGGCAATTTGGCAAAAAACCCTCAGAATGTAGCAATTCTTGGTGATAACCCTGGAATGTACGCAATTTGGCAATAACCTCGGAATTGAAGGCAATTTGGTATGAAACCTGGAAACAGTAGCAATTTGGCGAGGATAACCTGGAATGTAAGCAAGCAATTTGTTGCAATAACCTCGAATTGCAATTTGGTGATACCCTGGAATGTAGCAATTTGGCGATAACCCTGGAATATGTAGCAATTTGGTGAAACCCGGAATGTTAGCAATTTGGCGATAACCGGGATGTAGCAATTGGTGATAACCCTGGGAATGTTAGAAATGATTTGGGGCGATTAACCCGGGAATGTAGCAATTTTTGGCTGATAACCCTGGAAATGTAGCAATTTGGTGTGGTGTTGATAAACCGGGAAAGAGCGTAGCACATTTGGTGGATCAAAAGCTGGAATGTAGACAATTTGGTGATTAACCCGGGAATGTCAGGCAACCCTTGAGGCTGATAACAGACATCTCACGAACAAAGGCTGTAGCAATTTTGGCCAGATAAACACGGGAATATGATGTTATTAAGACAATTTTGACAATACACCCTGGAATGTAGCAAATTTGGCGATTACCCGTCGAATGTAGCAATTTGCTTTCGCACTAACACTTTAGGATAGTGTTGTGATGAAATTATCGGTTTTTCGGTTGAAACCTTGTAATGTTTTTTTTTTTTTTTGCTAGCATTTGGTGATAACCCTGAGAATGTAGGCGATTCGGTGAGTAGAGTATCCCTGGAAAGGTTAGCAATGTTGGTGTTTGATCAACCCTGGATTGTGTACACATTGGACCGCATAACCTGGCAATTGTGTATGAGCAATTTTTTTGCTATAGATATCCTCGAATGTAGCAATTTTGATCGGCGTGATATGTTGTATCCCTCGAACTCCTTCTGATAGACGTCATATTTAGGGTCACCGGATAACCGATTTCGAGTCTGTGCAGATCAACTCTATAACTATATTTGGCGAGAACTCCCTCGAATCCTGTACCGTTCGCAATAAACGTCATCGAAGGCAGCCATTTTGGCGATAACCCTCGAATGTAGCAATTTGGTGATAACCCCGAATGTAGCAATTTGGCGATAACCCTCAAATGTAAGAATTTGGTGATAACTCGAATGTAGCAATTTCAATAACCCTCGAATGTAGCAATTTGGCGGATAACCCGGAAGTGTAGCGATTTGGCCGTGAAAACCTCGAATTATGTAGCAAGTTTTGGCAATAACCTGGTAATGTAAGCAATTTGGTGAATACCCGGTAATTGTAGCAATTTGGTAGAATACACTGGAATTGTAGCAAAGTTTGCGATAACCCGGGGAATGTCGCCATTGGTGATAATCCTGGAATGTAGCAATTTAGGTGCTAAACCCGGAGAAGGCTTAGCAATCTGGTGATAACCTGGAATTTATTAGCAATTTAGGTGATAACTATTGGAATGTAGACAATTTAGGTGATTAACCCTTGGAACTCTGTACGCACACCAAATGTTTTTTGGGTGATTAATAACGCCTGGGAATGTGCATAAGCCGATTCGGGGCACGATAAAGCCGTCTTGGAATGTAGCAATTGGTATAAACCTCTGGTAGATGTAGTAATTTGGTTGATAACCCTGGAATGTAGCAACATTTGTGATAACCATGGAATGGTGGAAAGCAAGTGGGCGATAACCCTGGAATGGTAGCAACTTTTCTATGGGATAACCGTGAGAATTGTAGCAATTTTGGTGAATAACCTGGATTAGCAATTTGGTGATAACCCTGGAAGCTGCAGCAATTTGGGGGATTGGAATTGTAACCGTTGGAATAGTAGCACATTTTGTAGAGAACATTGGAATGTAGCATTTGGTGATAACCATGGAAATGTAGCAATTTGGCGATTTAACAACGTATGAACTGCAGAACGAATTTTTGGCGATGAACACTGGAATGTAGCAATTTGGCGATAACCCGGAATGAGGCAATTTGGTGATACACCCTGAATGTAGCAATTTGCGTGATAACCCTGGGAAATGTCAAGTCGATATTTGGTGGGTGGTATAACCCTGGGGAAATGTAGCCAATTGGTGAAACCCTGGAAATGGTAGCACATTGGTGATAACCTGGAATAGGCAAGCAAATTTGGTGAGAAACCCTGGAATGTGTAGCAATTTAGGTGATAGCCGTGGAATTTTGGAATGTTTAGCACAATTTGGTGATAACCCTTGGAATGTAGCAATTTGGTGACTAACCCTGAGAATGTAGCACTTTGGTGATAACCCTTGGAATGTAGTCATTTTTTTGTGTGATAACCCTGAATGACACGCAACAATTTGGTGATTTTAACCTGGAATTGTAGCAATTTGGTGATTCCTCCACTCGAAATGTCTCAGCAATTGGTGATAACCTTGGAATGTAGCATTATTTGTGATTAAACCCTGATGCAGCAAATTTGGTTATGAGTAAGCACACTGAAATGGAGACACTTTGGTGATACCCTGGAATGACAGCAGTTGTGTTTGTGATAACCGCTGGAATTGAGCCACACAATTCTTGTGTGTTGATAAGCACTCTGGGTATGTAGCAATTTGGTGATAACCTGGAACTGTAGCCAAATTTGGTGATAACCCTGGAATGTGGTAGCAATTGTTGGTCTGATTGATTGATCATACCATTGGAATTGTAGCAACTTTGGCATATCTAACCCTGGAAATTGCACAGCATTTGGTGCTAAACCCTGAAATGTGAGCGATATGTAGCATTTGGCATAACTTGGAATGTTAGCCAATTTGGTGATTGATAACCCTGGAATGTAGCAATCTTGGCGGATAACCCTGGGACACGGCGGTAATTTGGGGATAAACTTGGATGTAGCAATTTGTGCGAAACCACACTGCGAAATGTAGCAACTATTCGGCGATTAACCTGGAATTTGTAGTCACACTTTGGTGATTATTACCTGGAATGTAGCCAATTCTGTGGATAACCCTGGAATAGCACAATTGTAGTGATAACCCTGTGGAATGCAAATGTGCCCCAATTGGTGATAACCCGGGGGAAGTAGCCAATTTGGTGTGATTGGATAACCCTATTCGAATGGTAGCACCAGCCCAATTTGCGTGATAACATGTGAGTATGCAGCAATTTGGCGTAACACCCTCGAATTCTACTAGTTAGCTAATTTTGTGTCACCCTACACCCTGGTTTATATGACGTAGAGCAAGAAAATTGGTGATAACCCTGGAATGTAGCAATTTTGGCGAAAACCCTGTGGAATGTAGCAATTGGCGCTAACCTGGAATGCCGCTAATTTCGCGGGATGACACCCTGGATGTAGAATTTGGCTGATTAATCCCTGGAAAATGTAGCAATTTGGTGATAACCCGGAATGTAGCAATGTGGTGATAACCTTGGAATTTAGCCCAAGTTTGGGTGAAACCATGGATGTGGAATGTGACAGCAATTTGGCTGATAACCCTGGAATGTAAGAAATGTGGTATAATTCCCCGCGGAATGACTAGTCAAATACGACATGTGTGATAATCCCTCCGGAAATTAGCAATTGGAAGATAACCCTGGAATGTAGCACAATTTGGTTGATAACTCTATTGGGAATGTAGCAATTTGGTGACCACAAACCTTGGAATGTAGCTATTGCAATTTGGCGATTTACTGGAATGTAGCAATTTGGTGATAACCCTAAATGTAGCCATATTGGCGATACCTTGGAATGTAGCAATTTTGCGTGAAAACCCTGCAGATAATGTAAGCCAATTGTGGCGATAACCCATGGATGTAGCAGAGATTGGCGATACACCTTGGAATATGTAGCACTTTTTGGCGACATTCAACACCTGGAATATGTAGCAAATGGCGATAATACCCGGAATGTTGTAGCAATTTTGGCACTGATAACACCTTGGAAAATTTGTAGCACATTTGGCGATAACCTGTGGAACTTTCCAGCTTTTCCCGTCATTCAAATGTAATGACCACTGCATTTTAACCAAGGAATGGAACTTTAAGGGTTACGGGACAATGGCAATTTTTATAGGGAGAATGTACAATTTGGGATAACCTGGGAGTGTAGCAATTTGGTGGTAACCCTGGAAATCGGTAAGCAATTTTTACAGGGCGGAGTCTATAACCCCATTGGCGATACCCGGAATGTAGCAATTTGGCGAAACTTCGGAATGTGTAGCAACTTTGGCGATAACCTTGAAATGTAGCCATATTGGCAATAACCCTGCGAATGTAGTCAATTTGGCGATAAACCCTGGAATGTAGCAATTTGGCGATAACCCTGGAATGTAGCAATTTGGCGATATACCGGAATGTAGGATTTGGCGATAACCCTCGAGCAATTGGATAGAAACCAAATGTCATTGGCGATAACCACAGGAATGTAGCAACATTCGGTGTGAATAACCCTGGAATTGTTATCAATTGGCGATACCGTGGAATGTAGCAATTTGGAACACTGGAATTAGATTGGATAACCCTGGAATGTAACAATTTGGCGGATAACCCTGTGGAAGTAGCAATTTGGCAGTATAACCCTGAGTAGCAACTTTGGCTAACCGAAGTAGCAATTTGTTGATAACCTCGGAAGGATAATTGCAAACCCTGAATTGCCATTGGCGATAACAACCTGGAATGTAGCCAATTTGGCAGATACGAAGTAACGCTGGGAATAAACTGATGAGAATTTGGCGATAACCCTTGGAGTACAGTTACCCTGGAATTGGCATTTGGCAATAACACCGTGGAATTGCATTTCGTGATAACGTTCTGATCTAGCAATTGGGTATACTCACTGGGATATGGTTGTAGCAATTTTGGCTGATAAACCCTGGAATGTACAAGGTGGATAAGGCTGTACAATTTGGTGATTAACCCTGGAATGTAGCAATTTGGGATAAATCCGGGGAATGTAGGCAAGTTTTGGCGATAAAACCCTCGAATTGTAAGCAATGTGTCGATAAACTGGGAACTTAGCAATTTGGACGATATAACCCCTGGAAGTAGCAATTTGTGGGATTACCCTGGAAGTGTAGCAATTTGTGATAACCCTTGAGATGTAGCAATTTGGTGATACACCTTGGGAAGTGCAATTTTTTTGGGTGCTATGCAAGTATCAATGGGATCACCTGGAATGGTAGCCAATTTGGTGATAACCCGGATGTAGCAATTTGTGTTATAACCCTTGGAAGGTAGCAATTTGGCGATACCCTGGATAGCAATTTGCGATATGCACTCGATGTGCATTGGCCGATAATCCACGTGAGTCAATGGCGAAATGTATGCGCATATGCTACTCGAATACGTTGAACCATCGTGCGCTTTGGTAAATAACTCGATGTCGCTTGGTACGGAATGTAGCAATTTGCGATCGTCATGGGTAACCTTCATGGCAATTGATCGATGAGCAATTTGGGCGATAACCCGGGAAATTGTAGCAATTTGGCGGAAAACCTCGAATGTAACAAGTGGCATTATAACGCCTGGAATGTGAGCAATTTGGTGATAACCCAGATGTAAGCATTTGGTAACCTGGAGTACATTCGAAACCCCCTGGAATGTAGCAATGTTGGCGATAACACTGGAATAAGCTTTGGCGATCCCAACCTGAATGTAGCAATTTTGGCGGAATAACCCTGGAATGTAGCAATTTGGCGATTACCACCTGGAATGTTAGCAATTTATGTGCTGGAGATTTAACACTCTATCTTGGAATGTAGCAATTTGGTATAACTGAATGTACATTTGATATCCATTGGAATGTAGCAATGTGATACTGATGTAGAAGCTGGATAACCCTGATGAGCATTGTGAAACTAAGAGCAATTTGGTGTAACCCTGTGTAAGCAGGTGATAACTGGAATCACAATTTGGGAACGGATGTAGCAATTTGTGATAACCTTGATGGTAGCAATTTGGGATACCCTGTGCATTTGGTGATAATGGAATCGTAGCAATTGTTGTACTGACACGCATGGTATACCCTGGAGACTGTAAGCAATTTGGCGATAACCTGGAATAAAATGGTGTCCCTGATAGCAATTTGGCGATAACCTGGAATGTAGCAATTTGGTGATAACCCTGGAATGTAGCAATTTGGTGATAACCCTGGAATGTAGCAATTTGGCGAAACCTTGGAATGTTAGCAATTTGGCGATTACCCTGGAATGGTAGCAATTTGGCGATACACCCTGGAATGTAGCAATTTGGCGATAACCCGGGAATGTAGCAATTTGGTGATAACCCTGGAATGTAGCAATTTGGCGATAACCTTGGAATGTAGCAAGTGGTGATAACCTGGAATGTAGCAATTTGGCGATACCCTGGAATGTAGCAATTTGGCGATAACCTCCTGGAATGTTAGCAATTTTGGTGATAACCCTGAATGTAGCAATTTGGTGATTAACCCTGGATGTAGCAATTTTGCGATAACCTGGAATGTAGCAATTTGGCGTTACCCGGAATGTAGCAATTTGGCGATTACCGGAATGTAGCAATTTGGTGATAACCCGGAATGTAGCATTTTGATAACCCTGAATGTAGCAATTTGGCGATAACCCTGGAATGCAGCCATTGGCCGAGAAAAACCCTGGAATGTAGCAATTTGGCGATAACCTTGGAATGTAGCAATTTGGTCGATAACCCTGGAAGTATCCATCTATCTAATGGCGAATTTGCAACCCTGAATGTACAGTAGTTTTGAGCTACTGGTTAGTCAATTTGGCGATTATACCCTTGGAATGTAGTCAAATTTGGGAAATTAAAACCTCTGGAATTGCAGCAATTTGTGATAACCCATGGAATGTAGCAATTTGGTGATAACCCTGAATAGCAAATTGGGATAACGGGCATAGCAATTTGGGAAACCGAAGTACATTGATACCCTGGAATGTAGCAATTTGGCTGATAACTATGCGCAATTTGGAGATAACCTTAAGCGCAATTTGGCGATAACCCTGAGAGTAGCACTTGGCGTAACCCTGGGGTTGAATGCACCAATTTGGGCGATACATAACTGGAATGTAGCAACTTTTGTTGTGATAAACCCTGGAATGTAGCAATTTGGTGATAAACCCTTGGAATGGTGCATTTGGGATAACTAATGTAGCAATTTGGTGATAACCCTGAATGCAGCATATGTGAGAACTTGTGTGGAATGTAAGCAATTTGGGATCACCCTGGAATGCGTAGCAATTTGGTGATAACGGAACTGATAGCAATTTGGTGATAACCCTCGGAATGTGGAGCAATTTGGGTAACCCTGGACTGTACCAACCTGGAATGTCAGCAATTTGGCGATAACCTGATGTAGCAATTTGGTGAAAACCCATGGAATTTGTGTACCCTTAGCAATTTGGGTGATAACCCTGAGCAATTGCCTGATGCACATTTTGGGATAACCTGGAATGTAGCAATTTTTTGGCGATACCCCTGGAATGCAAGCAATTTGGCAACAGGATCAAATTCGTACCGTGGCAATTTGTAACTGAATGAAGAATTTTGTGAGTAACCCTGGGAATGTAGCAATTTGGTGATAACCCTGTGAATGTATAGCAATTTGGTGATAACCCGGAAATTGTAGCAATTTGGTGCAAACCTGGAAGTTAGCAATTTGGTGATAACCCTGGACATGCAGCAATTTTGGGATACACCCTGGAGTAGCAATTTGGTGATTAACCCTGGAATGTAGCAATTGGCCTGATAACCTTGGAAGCAGCAATTGGTTGAGTAACCCTGGAAGTGCAATTTTTTGGTGATAACCTTGGAATGTTAGAATTTGGTGATAACCCTGGGAATTCAGGCAATTTGGCTGATACCTGGAATGTACAGCAATTTGGCGATTAACTCGATGTACTTTTGACTGAATGAGCAATTTGGTGATACCGCCTGATGTAGCAATTTGGTGGGATAACCCTGGAATGGTGCACAATTTGGTTCTAACCCTGGAATGTAGCAATTTGGGATAACCCTAGAATGTAGCAATTTGGGATTAACCCTGGAATGTGCATGCAATTTGGTGCATAACCGGAATGTAGAATTGGTGTATAACCCTGAATGTAGCAATTTGGTGGAAACCTGGAATGTAGCAATTTAGGCGATAACCCTGGAATGTAGCAATTGGGAACCTGGATAGAATTTTCCCTTGGAATGTAGCAATTTGGTGATAACCCTGGAATGTAGCAATTTGCCGTGATAACCTTGAATGTACCAATTTGGTCGATAACCTCGAATGTGAGCAATGTATTTGGCGATAACCCTGGAATGTAGCCAATTTGGTGATAACCCTCAATTCATGGGAAGCCTAAGCAATTTGTGATCCTCGATTGCAACTGTACCGGATGTAGAATTGGCTATTAGCAAGTTGGCGATAGACCCTTGGAATGTACATGGGATCTTGGATGTATCAATTGGATAACCTGGCATACTTGTGATACGGAATGTAGCAATTTGGCGATACCCTTGGAATGTAGCAATTTGGTGATACCCTGGAAATGTAGCAATTTGGGTATGATTACAATGGGATAATGGAATAGTACAATTTGGCGATAACCTTGGAATTGTAGCAATTTTTACCTATTTTCAGCTTTGTGGGATAACCCCTGGAATGTTCGCAATTTGGCGATTAACAACCTTGGAATGTAGGCATTGTGCAATAACCTGGAATGTCAATTTGGGATTACCCCTGGAATGTAGCATTTGGCGATAACCCTGGAATGGTAGCAATTTGGTCGAGAACCCTGGAATGTAGCAATTTGGCGATAACCCTGGAATGTAGCAATTTGGCTGATTCACGCGGATGGTAGGCATTTGGTGATAACCACTGGAATGTAAGCAATTTGTTGGATTACCACCCTGATAGAAATGTAGCAATTTGGCGATATACTGAATTGTAGCAATTGGCGTTATAACCCTTGGAAATGTACAAATTTGGCGTGGCATTATCCTGGAATGTAGCAATTTGGTGGAACCGGGTGATCGATCTGTATGTTCAATTTTGGGCATACCGTCGGGGCTGGAATGTGAGCATTTGGCGATAACCCTGGCGAATGTAGATGATGTTGTGGGCGATAACCCTGGAATGTAGCAATTTTGGCGAATAACTCCGTAATGTAGCAATTTGGCGATTACCCTGAATTTTGTAAGCAATTTTGATGAATTAACCCTGGAAGCAGCACAATTCGGGTGAGAAACCCGCAGGTTAGATTTATGTTATGTCGAAATTGGTGGTAACCCTCGAATGTAGCAATTTGGCGATAACCCTGGAGAATGCAGCAATTTGGCGATAACCCTCGAATGTAAGCAATTTGTGTATAACCCTGGAATGCAGGGCAAGTTGGGGTGATAACCATGGAAGGGTTAGAAAAGAACTTTTGGCCTTAACCTGGAATGTAGCAATTTGGCGATAACCCCATGGAATGGGGGGGGGGGGGGGGGGGGGGGGGGGTTTTGGGGGCGGGCCGTGGCGAATGCAGCAATTTCGAGTAGATAACCCTGGAGGTCAGACAATTTGGCGATTTACCCTGGAATGTAGCATTTGGTGATTATGATAACCCTGGATGGGAATGTGAGCAATTTGGTGATAACCATAGGAATGTAGCAATTGGTGATAACTCGAATGTAGCAATTTGGCGCTTAGCCATGGAATGTAGCAATTTGGCGATAACCCTGGAATGGAATGTAGCAATTTGGCGATAACCCTGAATGTAGCAATTTGGCGATAACCTTGGAAATGTAGCAAATTGGTGTAACCCTGGAAGTAGCAGGTGGTTGTGATAACCCGGTAATTGTAGCAATTGGTCGATAACCCTGAGTATATGTCAGCAATTTGGTGTAACCCGGAATGTCAAGCTGATTAGTTGTAATTATTGGTGATAATCACACTTGAGAACTGTAAGAAATTGGTTGGACAACCTGGAATGTAGCAATTTGGCGATAACCCTGGACATCATGTAGCAATTTGGTGATAAACCCTGGAATTGTAGCAATTTGGTGATAACCCTGGAAATTGTAGCAATTTGGCTGATAACCCTGGAATGTTAGCAATTTGGCGATAACCCTGGAATGTAGCAATTTGGTGATAACCTTGGCATGGTAGCCCATTTGGCGATAACCCTGGGAATGTAGCAATTTGGTGACACAACCTTCAATCTGTAGCAAATTTGGCGCATAACCTTGGAGTCACGCCTACATATTCGTTGTGATAAACAACCTGGATGTAGAATTGGCTGAAAACCTGAATTGGTAGCAACTTTGGCGATAAACCTTGGCACATAATTTTGTAAGTCACACACCTTGGCTCGATAACACCTGCGTGGAACCCCTGTAGCAATTATGGCGACATACCCCTCCGAGAATGGGTAGCAATTGTGGACGATTAACCCTGGAATGGTAGTACATTTTGGCGATAACCTTTGGAATGGTACCAGCCCATATTTGGACGGATTACACATGGAATGTGTTTAGCATTTGGAGTTTACCCTTGGAATGTAGCAATTTAGGTGATACCTGGGAATGGTAGGCAATTTGGTGAAACGCCCTTGGAATGTAGCAATTTGGCGATTAACGGGAAGTGTAGCAATTGGCGATAACCCTGGAAGAGCAATTTGGCGATAACCCGGGAATGAACAATTGTGCGGGGTATGGTACAGGCGTGTGAATGTAGCAATTTGGTGATATACCATGTAATGTAGCATATTTTTTGGCGATTTACCCTGGAGTGTGTTGAGCATATTTGGCTTTTTTAAGGATAACATTGGAATGTAGCATTGCGATTACCCTGGAACTTTGTAGCAATTTGGCGATTACCATTCGGCAAATGTAAGCAATTTGGTGATATTTAAACTCCGTGGGAATGTTAGCAATTTGTGTTGATTTTGTGATCAAGCCTGGCGATGTGTAGCAATTGCGCCCAGATAACCCTGGAATGCAGCAATTGATGGTGTGAACCCTGGTAATTGTAAGCAGATTGGAGATAAACCTTGGAACTGAGCAATTTGGTGATTCTGTGATAACCCTGTGAATGACACATGTGACACAAATTTGGCGATAACCCTGGAATGCAGTAATTGGCGATAACCTGGACCAATTTGGGAAGCCTAATGGGACGAATAACCTTGGATGTAGCAAATTTAGACAGGTGAGTAAACACCTTTGGGTATATTAATGTAGCAATTTGGTAGATAAACCCCTAGGAAGCCGGCAATATGGCGAGGAGCAAATTAACCCTGGAACATGTCGGTCAATTTATGGCAGATAACCCTGGATGTAGCAATTTGGCGATAACCCTAGAATGTAGCACTTTGGCGATAACCCGGGAAGGTAGGAATTTGGCGAATACTTGGAATGTAGCAATTTGGTGAGAACCCTGGGGAGATGTAGCAATTTGGTGATGTTATTCCTACTGGCATCTGATAAGGTGAAATTTGGTGATAACCCGGAATGCAGCAATTTGGTGATGCATGAACCTGAAAGCTAGCAATTAGGGTGATAAACCCCTGGAAATGCAGCAATTTTGGTTGATAACGCCGTCGGTGTAAGTTGTAGCAATTGGTAGTAGAATAACCTCGAAAGGGATGCCAATTTGGTGATGAACCCTGAGAATTCAGTAATTTTGGCATGATATGACTAACCCTCGATGTAGCAATTGGTGATAAAACCCTGGAATGCAGCAATTGGTGATAACCTGGATGGATGATAGCCAATTGTGTGATTAACCTTGAATGTACGCAATTTGGCGGATAACCTGGAATGTAGGAAGTTGTGATTACTCAAATGTAGCAATTGACGATAACCTTGGAATGTAGCAATTTGGGTGATAAACCCGGAAGGTAGCAATTGGTGAGAACCGGAATGTAGCAATTGGCCGATAACTTTGAATGTAGCAATTTGGCGGTGATTAAATCCGAATGTAGCACTTTTGGACATTTATAACCCTTGGAACTGGATCGCAAATTTGGCGAGAACCTTGGACATGTAGTCCAATTTGGCAGATAACTTGGAATGTAGCAATTTGGCGAAACCTTGAATGTAGGCATTTGTGATAACCCGGGAATGTAGCAAATTGTTGAGGCGCGACCATTTAACAACTGTGTTTCTTTTTTCTTATGTCATTTTTTTCCAGATCCTGTGGCCCCTTTACATATAGCCAAGTTTTAGTTTTAGCTTAATTATATAACCTCCCTGAGAACTGGACATGTAGCAATTTGGTGATAAACCTGGAATTGTAGCAATTATGGCGATAACCACACGTATGGTTAAGGTAGCAATTTGCAATTGAACCCTGGGAATGTAGCAATTTTGGCAGATACCTGGGAAAATTGTAGCACATTTGGCGAGACCCTTGGAATGTAGAATTTGGTGATAACCCTGGAATGTAGCAATTTTGGTATTAACCCTGGAAGTAGCAACATTTGGCGATAACCTGGAATGTAGCAATTGGCGATACCCTGGAATGTAGCAATTTGGCATTACCCTGGAATGTAGCAAGTTGGGTTGATAACCCGGGAATGTGCAATGTGGTGATAACCCTTGGAAAAGTAGCAATTGGCGATAACCTTGGAATGTGTAGCAAATTTGGCGATCGATAACATGGAATGTAGCAATTTGGTGATAAACCTGGATGTAGCAATTTTGGTGATAACCGGGAATGTAGCATTGGCGATTAACCTCGACATGTAGCCATTTTGGGCTGATGAACACGGGAACTGTAGCAATTTGGGACGATGACCCCTGGAAAATGTAGCAATTTGGTAGTATTTGACATTCCCCGGAAATCGTATGCATATTTGGCGGATAACCTTGGAATGTAGCAATTTGTGGACGATAACCTTGGATAATTAGGTAGCAATTTGGCGATAACCCTGGATGCAGCAATTTGGTGATAACCCTGGAATGTAAGCAATAGCAAATTTGGCGATAACCCTGGAATTAAGCAATTTGTGATAACCCTGGATGTAGCAATTTTGGTGATAACCCTGAATTGTAGGCATTTGGTGATAACCCGAATGTAGCAATTTGGTGATAGCCTGGAATGTAGCAAATTGGGCGATAACCCTGGAATGTAGCAATTTGGTGATAACCCTGGAATTGTAGCAATTTGGCGGATAAAACCTTGAATGTAGCAATTTGGCCGATAAACCCTGCGCAATTGTAACACGAACTGTTGGTGCTGATTGATAACCCTGCGAATGTAGGCCACATTTGGTGATAACCCTGGATTTGTAGGCAATTTGTGATAACCCTTGGAATGTAGCATTTGGTGCTAACTTGGAATTGTAGCAATTTGGTGATAACCCGGGAAGTAGCAATTTGGCGATTAAACCCTGGAATGTGCCAATTTGGTGATAACCCTGGACTCTGTAGCACAAATTTGGTGATAACCCCTTGGATAGGATAGCCACAAATGGCGAATTAACCCGTGGAATGTAGGCACAATTAGGTGATATACCCTGGAAGTTGTTAAGCAAATTTGGTGTGCATGATAACCTGTTGGAATCTGGTAAGCGCAAATCTTGGACTTGATAAACCCATGGGAAAGGTGCAATTTGGTTGAGTAACCCTCAAAAGTAGCAATTTGGCGATAACTTGGCAACGGTCTGTGTGCAATTGTAGTGATTAACCCTGGAATGTATAGCAATTTGGTGTTGGGTGATTGACCCGGGACTTTATGTAGCAATTTGGCCAGCGCATTCGATACCTTGGAATGTCAGCTAGCCTGTCGGCGAGAACCTTTGGAATGTCACGCACAATTGTAGAGCGATACACCCTGGAATGTAGGCATTTGGCAAGCATAACCATCTGGAAGTGATTACAAGCAACTTTGGACGTGATAACCTGGAACTATTGTCCTAGGCAATTTGACGCTGAAACCTGGGAATAGTTTCAGCCAATTTGGTGGTGGTAAACCCTGGAATGTAGCAATTGGTGTTAGACCTGGAAGTGTGCAGACCATTCGTCGATCATCTGGTAATCATGTAGCATTGGCTTGCGATAACTTGGAATGAGCAATTTGGCACGATAAACTCTTGGAATTGTAGCAATTTGTGATAACCCGGATGTATGCAATTGGCGTACCCTTTGGAATGTGAAGAGCAATTTGGCGATTACACCTGGAATTGTATAGCAATTTGGCGATAAACCCTGGAATGTAGCAATTTGAGCTGAAAACCCTAGAAATGTAAGCTCTTTGGCGAGTAACCCGGCGGAAGTAGCAATGTCGATAACCCTGAATGTAGCAATTTGGCGAAACCGGAAGTAGCAATTTGGCGATTAACCAGGGAGGTAGCAATTGGCGTAACCCTGGAATGTAGCATGAATGTACAATTTGGAAATAACCCTGGAATGTTAGCAGCAATTTGGTAATTAACCCTGAATGTAGCAATTTGGCGATAACCTTGGAATGTAGGCATTTGGCTGTAAGGATAACCTTTTGGAATGTAGCCAATTTGGCGATGATAACCTTGGATGTTAAGCAATTTGGCGATAACCTGGAAGTAGCAATTTGGCGTGGATATCAACCCTGGAATTGATCCGCACAGCAATTTGTGATAACCCTGGAATGTTAGCAATTGGTGTTTGATACCCTGGGAAGTGGTAGCCAATTTGGCGAAATCCACGGTGGAATGATAAGCAATTTGGGATAACCCTGGAGATGCAGCCAATTTGGCGATAACCTTGAATGTAGCAATTTGGCGTATTGACCTTGGAATGTTAGCCATGATCTTGGTGATGGGTTGATAACCATGGCTAATGTTAGCAATTTGGTGATTAACCGGGAATGTAGCAATTTGGCGATAAACCCTGGAGTAAGCAATTGGCGATAACCTTGGAATGTAGCATTTGGCGATAACCTTGGGAATGTAAGCAATTGGTGATAACCCGGAATGTCTGTAGCAATTTGGCGATAAACCTTGGAATGTAGCAATTTGGCGATTGTACCCGGGAAATGTAGCGATTTGGCGATTAGCCTCTGGAATGTAGCAATTGGTGATAACCCGGAATGTAGGCAATTTGGTGAAACCCGGCAATGTCAGAATTTGGCCGACTACACCTTCGGAATGTAGCAATTTGGCCCGTAACCCTGGGTAATGTAGCAATTGGCAGATAACCCTGAGAAATGGAAATGTAGACAAATTTGGCGATAACCTTGGAATGTAGCATTTGGTGATAACCCTGGAAGGGACGCAATTTGGCGATAACCCTGGAATGTAGCAGATGTTTGGATTGGAATAACCCTGGAAAATGTCTAACGAATTTGCGATACCTTGGAATGTAGCAAGTTGGTGAAACCTTGGAATGTATAGACAATTTGGTGATAACAACCCGGTGACACCCCGTGTTAGCAATTTGGCATGATACATGGAATGTAGCAATTTGGCGATATACACCTGGGAATGTAGCCAATTGGTGATTAACCTGTGAATGTGTAGACAATGGGCAGATAAACCTGGAATGTAGAATTTTGGACGATTAACCTGGCATTGTAGCAATGTGGTGATAACAACCTGGAATTTGTAGCAATTTGGTGCATGAAACACCAATGGAATGTACATTTTTGCATAACCTTGGAATGTAGCAATTTGGACAAAATTACCCATGGAATGTAGCAATTTGGCGATTACCCTGGAATGTAGCAATTGGAGGTGTGGCATTGACTACCTGAATGAGAAGGGATAACCTGGTTAGATGCGATACACACAGGAATTTGGCGATAACCCTGGGAAGGAGCAATGGCGATTACCTGGAGCAGTTGGACATAAGTGTAGCAATATTGGTGTGATAACCCATGGAATGTAAGCAAGTTTGCGATACCTAACTGTAGCTGCGGTCCCGATGTAGCAATTTGGCGATTAACCTGATGTAGCAATTTGGACGTAATCAACTGGAATGTAGCAATTTGGCGAAACCCGTGGAATGTAGCAATGTTGTCGATAACCTGGACTGTGCATTGGGGAAACTCGAAGTGCAATTTGGCGATTCTCCCTGGAATGTAGGGAAAAACGGAATGCAGAAACCCGACAAAGTGCCCCGTTCAGGCAGGGAAAGTTAATTTAAAAATTTTTGGTGATAGTAGACATGTTCCCCAGCCATTTTCTAGGCCCAGAGCCCTTTACGTACAGTTTACCATGTTCCGCTATATTAACATCGTATTAGAACTTTTACCAACACTTGTTCGTCTTAACTGGGTTTGTTTGTTTTTGAACTTTAGAACTTTTACTGAGGAAGTTCTAAAACTTTTAGGAAGTCGGGCCATTCTATATGAACATAGACGGTCCCTATATGCAGACTGGCCAACCATGGGAAATGAAGAATTGTGCCCACAAAAGAATGTGACAGGTCCACAGTTCAAAGGTAGCAGAAAATACGGAGAAGAGAAGATGAAGTGTTAATTGCCCTTGAATTAGGCAGTTTGCAGATCAAGGTATCAGTGACTTTACATAATACAATAAACAACTCTCACTGCGTGGACACAGTGTGGGTCATGTGTCTAGATCTGTCATATAACAAATTAGTGGGGTAACATGAATTAAGGTTGAATAAAGACATACATCCACAGTACGTACAACACCATTCACCCCCACCTTCTCGTTCTCACTGAAAAGAAACTCTCTTCTAACCTGAAGGTGATTGAAACTTCTTTCTTCCAACCTAAAGGATGTCCACGTAGTCCTCTGATATGACCTATTAGTGAACAAGCACCAGAGAGTTCTTGTATGGCCCATTAATATATTTGTATAAGTTGATAATGTCCCACGCAAACGTCGCTTCTCCAATGTAAACAGCCCTAACTTGTTTAATCTGCCTGCATATTCAAGCCCCTCCATTCCCCTTATTATTTTAGTTGCCCTTCTCTGAACTGCTTCAATTTCCAAGATGTCCCTTTTGTATATGGGATTCCAAAACTGCACCGCATATTCCAAATGAGGCCTTACCAGTGCCTTGTAAAGAGGGAGAATAATATTTTTCTCTCTTGAATCTATTTCTCTCTTTATACAAGACAATATCTTGCTAGCTCTAGCCGTTGCTACCTGGCATTGTTTGCTACAGCTAAGTCTGTTATCTACCAGAACCCCCAAATCTTTTTCCATTACAGATGCACACACAGAGTTATTTATGGTGTAGGTGGCACAGGGATTATTAAATCCCAAATGCATCACCTTACATTAATCAACATTGAATCTCATCTGCCATTCTGCTGCCCATTTTGATAATCTATCTAGGTCTGCTTGCAACACTTGCACATCATTTGAAGTTTCCAAAGCTCTGCATAGTTTAGTGTCATCAGCAAACACAGAGACCTTGCTCTCAATGCCCCCTACTAAGTCATTTATAAACAGATTAAACAGAAGCGGCCCCAGTACAGATTCCTGAGGCACTCCGCTTAAAACTTTAGCCCACATAGATGTAGCTCCATTAACCACCACTCTCTGTTTGCGGTCCAATAACCAGTTCTCTATCCATGAACAAATGTTTTCTTCAAGGCCAACAGTCCTCAGTTTATACATTAGTCGCCTATGTGGCACAGTATCAAAAGCTTTTGCAAAATCCAAATATACCACATCCACTGCTGTGCCTGAATCTAACTTCTTACTCACTTCTTTATAAAAACCAATTAAATTTGTCTGGCATGATCTATTTCTCATAAGTCCATGCTGACTTCTACTAATAAGATGAGCTCTGGAGACATAGTCACGGATATGATCCCTTAACAAAGTTTCCATCACCTTCCCTACCACTGATGTTAGGCTTACAGGTCTATAGTTTCCAGGCTGTGAACGACTACCTTTTTTGAATATTGGTATTACATTGGCTTTTTTCCAATCCATAGGACTGATTTAACTGCAATTGGGGTCCAACCCAAAAAATACAACCCTGGTCAAGGTGCTTGCATAAGCTGTAAGCAAAGACTGTGGCACATACTGTATATGGTACAAAATGTAAATTAACCTGAATGGATCCTATTATTTTTAATGCGCTCTGTATCCTGCCTACCCCTTTCTAGGGAATAATAGATTGTATTTACTGCTCAGTGTTGCATAGAGAGAGGTTAGTATAGGGTCAGCATGTAGTTGTATGACACTTCAGGTACAGAGAGACTGGGAATGAATAAAAAAATTACTAAACTTGTTCAAACTGGTGCAAAACTGGATGCAGGAAGGTTAGGAAACTACTTTATGATGAATTGCCAGTTGATTCAGACGTGTGAGCTCCTTAGGGCAAGTCTTGATAGGAACGAATAGAATAATGGTTAAGAGCAATAAAAGTGCTTTAAATGAAGTCGCACACACATAGTGAATAAAAATACAATTCAAACAAGTTTTTCTTGTTCCAATAAACTGCATGAACCACAAAAACTTCTCTGTTTTCATCTGTACAATGGCGAAATGCCAGGAGCCAGAGAGATCTTTGCTATAGATATTGTTGAGGGACCATTTAAAGAGAAGCTGACACATTTAATTGGGGAAGTTTATCAACGGGGCAAACAAAAACATAAACTTTCTATCCCGTGAGAACCTTCCTAGCCTGAGACAGGTCCAAAGGGGATCAGATGTTTATTTTTAGTTATTAATAATTACATCTGTTGTTTATGAAATCTAGATAAAAGACTAATAGATATATACAGCAGAGGAGAATGTTTTCCTTTAATATAACACATCAATTGCTTTTGAAAGTAAACCCTAAACAAAGATACATCTGTGTACAGTCAGTAAAATATTTCACTACGGCAGATAACAACGCAGATGCAAATGGTTAGCTACGGATATAAAAACGTGTTAAAACGTCACTAAATGTTTCTAAGTTGCGTATTTGTCCGTTCCTAGTGTGAACAAGCCCTAACTCTTCCTAGGTGGAGAATGTCTGAAACAGGTGAAGGGGGACAAGGAGAGGGCTTGACAACATGAGTATATTTGAGGTCAACAATTTATTAATAGAGATGTTCGAAACTCTTGAGTTTCGTTCCGTTTTTGAACTTTTAACATTTTCAGAAAGTTTGAGTTTCGTTTTTCAAAAATCGTCTACTTCCGATTTTTGCTAAAAATTTAAAATTCCAAAAATCCGGGTTCCGTGAAATTCGGGACTACGAAACCCCCAGATTCGATTCGAAACTGGGTTCTATTCAAACCCACATTACATCTCTATTTATTAGAAAGGTTTCTGGACAATAATATAGGAAAACTCGTATAGTATTTGTGGTTGATATGACTTCCTGACTCCTGGATCAACTCTACTATATGTAAAACGTATAGGAGATCAGTAATCACTGTATAAAGTATAGAGGGACAGTAATCACTGTATAAAGTATAGGAGGTCAGTAATCACTGTATAAAGTATAGGAGGTCAGTAATCACTTTATAAAGCATAAGGGGCCAGTAATCACTGTATAAAGTATAGGGGGCCAGTAATCACTGTATAAAGTATAGGGGCCAGTAATCACTGTATAAAGTATAGGAGATCAGTAATTACTGTATAAAGCATAAGGGGCCAGTAATCACTGTATAAAGTATAGGGGGCCAGTAATCACTGTATAAAGTATAGGAGATCAGTAATTACTGTATAAAGTATAGGAGATCAGTAATCACTGTATAAAGTATAGGAGGTCAGTAGTTACTGTATAAAGTATAGGGGGTCAGTAATTACTGTATGAAGTATAGGAGGTCAGTAATTACTGTATAAAGTATAGGAGGTCAGTAGTTACTGTATAAAGTATAGGAGATCAGTAATTACTGTATAAAGTATAAGGGGCCATAAATCACTGTATAAAGTATAGGAGGTCAGTAATCACTGTATAAAGTATAGGAGATCAGTAATCACTGTATAAAGTATAGGAGGACAGTAATCACTGTATAAAGTATAGTAGGTCAGTAATCACTGTATAAAGTATAGGAGGTCAGTAATCACTGTATAAAGTATAGGAGATCAGTAATCACTGTATAAAGTATAGGGGGCCAGTAATCACTGTATAAAGTATAGGAGATCAGTAATCACTGTATAAAGTATAGGGGGCCAGTAATCACTGTATACAGTATAGGAGATCAGTAATTACTGTATAAAGTATAGGGGGCCAGTAA
>JAACNH010000797.1:0-68341 GCA_019447015.1 Hymenochirus boettgeri | reverse complement strand
TCATACTCACTGTAAAAGTATAGAGACAGTTCATGTATAATTAGAGATGGTAATCACTTTAGAAGTATAGAAGGTCAGTAATCACTGTATAAGTATAGGAGATCAGTTTAATCATGTTTAAGTATAGGAGATCAGTAATTTACTGTTTAAGTAATAGGTAGGTCATAATCACTGTATAAGTATAGGAGATCATAATCACTGTATAAGTAGTATGGGGCCAGTAATCACTGTATAAAGTATAGGAGATCTAAATTCACTGTATAAAGTATAGGGGGCCAGTAATCACTGTATAAAGTATAGGAGATCAGTAATCACTGTATACAGTTATAGGGGGCCAGTAATCACTGTATAAGTATAGGAGATCAGTATCACTGTATAAAGTATAGGGGGCCAGTAATCACTGTATAAAGTATAGAGGTCATTAATTACTGTATAAGTAAATATAGGGGCCAGTAATCACTGTATAAATTAGTATAGTGATGTCAGTAATCACATGTATAAGTATAGGAGGTCAGTAATCACTGTATAACAGTATCAGGGGGTCAGTAATCACTGTATAAAGTTAGGAGGTTCAGTAATTACTGTAAAGTATAGGGGGCAGTATAAGTATAAAGTAAGGGAGTATCAGTGAATCATGTACTAAATTATAGGGGTCAGTAATTACTGTATAAGAATAGTAATACTGTAAGTATGGGGGCCAGTAATCACTGTATAAGTAAAGGAATCAGTATCACGTTAAGTAAGGAGGTCAGTAATATGTTAAAGTAACTGGAGGGTCGCACACAAAGTAAAGTGTTAACTTATTCAAAACCAAACATCTGTAGCTCTCCCCCTTCATCAGGTGCCTGATAATATTTGGCCAGTTTTGACATTGGTTTGATTATTCAGTCATCTGTTTACAAATAAATCAAAGAGACACTTTGTAAGTCAACAAATATAACTAACATTTATAATGAAATAACCACAAATGTCTTTTCTGTGCTCACATCATTATCAGTTTTATTCAACCCCCAAGTGACATTCATTCTTAGTACAACATCCTTTTCCAGTTATAACAGCTTTTAAACGTGAAGCCTAGCTTGGCACAAGTGTCTTGCAGCGATCTACAGGTATCCATTATTACTGACCTCCTATACTGTATACAGTAATACTGTATAAAGTATAGGAGGTCAGTAATTACTGTATAAAGTATAGGGATCAGTAATATACTGTAAAAGTATAAGATCAGTATCTGTATAAGTATAGGAGGTCCAGTAATCACTGTATAAGTATAGAGATCAGTAATCACTGTATAAGTATCGGGGGCCATTAATCACTGTATAAAGTATAAGGAGATCAGTATATCTGTATAAAGTTAAGGGGGCCAGTAATCACTGTAAAGGTATAGGAGATCAGTAATCACTGTATAAAGTAAGGGGGCCAGTAATCACTGTATAAAGTTAGGAGGTCAGTAATACTGTATAAAGTTATAGGGGGCCAGTAATCACTGTATAAAGTATAGGAGGTCCGTAATCACTGTTAAAGTTAGGAGGTCAGTAATCACTGTATAAGTATAGGAGGTCAGTAATCACTGTATAAAGTATAGGGTCCAGTAATCACTGTATAAATTATAGAGGTCAGTAATTCTGTAAAGTATAAGGGGCCAGTAATCACTGTATAAAGTAAAGGAGATCAGTAATCACTGTATAAAAGTATGAGGGGGTCAGTATTACTGTATAAAGTATAGGATCCAGTAATCACTGTATAAAGTACAAGTATAGGGGTCAAGTTACTGTAAAAGTATAGGGGGTCCAGTAATTACTGTATAAAGTAGAGGTCAGTATTACTGTATAAGTATAGGAGGTCAGTAGTTACTGTTAAAGTATAGGAATCAGTAATTACTGTATAAAGTATAAGGGGCCAGAATCACGTATAAGTATAGGGGCCAGTAAATCACTGTATAATAAGGGCCAGTAATCCCTGTATAAAGTATAGGAATCATAATTAGGTATAAAGTATAGAGTCAGTAATTACTGTATAAAGCATAAGGGGACAGTAATCACTGTATCACAGTATAGGGCCATGTAATCCACTGTATAATATGGAGATCAGTAATCATGGATAAAGTGATAGGGTCAGTAATCACTGTATAAGTATAGGAGGTCAGTAATCAATGTAACTGTAAATAGGAGATCAGTAGTTACTGTATAAAGTATAAGGAGGTATCATAATTACTGTATAAAGTATAGAGGCAGTAATTAACTGTATAAAGTATAGGAGGTCAGTAATTACTGTATAAAAGTATAGGGGCTAATCACTGTATAAAGTATAGGAGGTCAGTAATCACGTATAAATTATAGGGGGGTCATTAATCCCTGTATAAAGGTAAGGGTCAGTATAGTGTATAAGATAGAAGGTCGTAATCACTGTATAGTATAGGAGATCAGTAATTCACTGTATAGTAAGAGATCAGTAATACTGTTTAAAGTATAGGAGATCAGTAATCACTGTATAAGTATAGAAGATCAGTAATCACGTATAAGGTATAGGGGGCCGTAATCACTGTAAGTAATTGATCAGTAATTACTGTATAAGTATAGGGGGCCAGTAATCACTGTATAAGTACGTAGATCATTAATCACTGTATAAAGTATAGGGGCCATTAATCACTGTAATAAGTAGTAGAAGATCAGTAATCACTGTATAAGTATAGGGGCCAGTAATCACTGTATAAAGTATAGGAGTCAGTATACTGTTAACTACGTATACTAAGTATAGGTGGCCAGTAATCACTGTATTAAGTATAGGAGGTCATAACACGTATAAAGTAAGAGGTCAGTATCATGTATAAGTATAGGGGGCCAGTAATCCTGTATAAAGTATAGGAGGCAGTAATTACTGTTAAAGTATAGGGATGCCAGTAATCACTGTTAAAGTAAAAGGAGATCATTAATCACGTATAAAGTATAGGGGGTCATTAATTACTGTATATAAAGTATACGGAGGTCAGTAATTACTGTATAACGTTAGGGGGCCCGTTATCGTTGTATAAGTAAAGGAGATCCAGTAATCACTGTTTTAAATTATAGGAGGTCAGTAATACTGTTATAAAGTTACTGGAGGGCGCACACCAAAAGTAAAAGTGTTAAATCTTTATTCAGACCAAACATCTGTAGCTCTCCCCTTCATCAGTGCCTGATAATACTTTTGGCCGTTTTGACATTGGTTTTTGATTATTTCAGTCATCTTGTTTACGAGATTAAATCAAAGAGACACTTTAAGTAAGACAATTATAACAAAACACTTATAATGACATAACCACACAATGTCCTTTCTTTCGTGCTCACAAATCTACTCAGTTTTAATCAACCCCCAAGTGATATTCATTCTTTAGTACAAACATCCTTTTTCCCATTATAACAGCTTTAAAACGGTAAGCCTAGCTTGGCACAAGTGTCTTGCTGAGCGATTATCAGGTATGCCCTTATACTTATCTATACTCGTATACAGTAATTACTGTATTAAAGTATAGGAGGTCAGTAATAATGTTAAAGTATAGGAGATCAGTATCACTGTATAAAGTAGGAGATCATACTTACTGTTTAAAGTATAGGAGGTCAGTACTCCACTGTATAAAGTATTGGAGATCAGTAACACTGATAAAGTAGCCAGTCGTATAAAGTATAGCGGCCAGTAATTCCTGTCTAAATTATAGGAGATCAGTACTTACTGTATCAAGTATAGGTTTCCATTAATCACTGTTAAAGTATAGAGGATATCAGTATCACATGTATAAAGTATAGGGGCCCATAATCACTGTATACCGTTATAGGAGTCGTAATTACTGGAGAAAGTCTAGGGGGCCAGTAATCACTGTAATAAAGTATAGAGGTCAGTCATGTAATCTAACTGTCTAAAGGCATAGGGGCCCGATAATCAATGTATAAAGTATAAAGGGGGCCAGTATCACTGTAACAGTATAGGAGATCCGTACTTCACTGTATAAAGTTAGGAGATCCAGTAATCAACTGTATCAATATATAGGAGTTCAGTAGTTAACTGTCATAAATTATAGGGGGTCGTCATTCATGTATAAAAGATAGGAGGTTCAGTAATTAATGTAATTACGTTAGAGGTCCGTAGTTACTTGTATAAAGTGTTAGTAATCAGTAATTACCTGTTAAATTCTAGGGGCCAAGTAACTGTTAAAGGTATAGGGGTGCCATAATCACTGTTAAGAGTATAAGGAGATCAGTAATTAACTACTGTATAAGTATGGATATCAGTAATGCCTGTCATAGTATAGGAGTGTTCAGTAATTACTTGTATAAGCATAAGGGGACGTAATCCTGTATACAAGTATATGGAGGCCAGTACTCACTGTTATAAGTATAGGAGATCATCATCCCAACCTTTTGTTTTTTTTTTAAAATAACGTATCGGGATCAGTATCACTGTATAAGTTAGGAGGTCAGTAAGCTGGCGAACTGTAAACTGTATAATGAGATCAGTAGGTACTGTGTAAGTATAGGGGGGGGGTCAGTAATTAATGTAAAGACGGAGATCTAGTATTACTGTATAAATATAGGCAAGGTCAGTAATGTGACTGTAAAGTATCTGGGGAGGGGGCCAGTAATCACTGTATAAGTATAAGGAGGTCCCGTACTCACTGTTTAAGTTATGGGGGTCAGTAATCACTGTAAAAAAGTAAGGATGTCAGTAATTAAGTGTAAGAAAGTATAGGAGGTCAGTAATCACTGTATTAAGTATAGGAGATTCAGTAATCACTGTATCTAACTATAGGAGTCCGTACTTACTGTTTACAGATCAGACGGAGGGTCAGTAAGCCCTGTAATAAGTATAGGAGGATCAGTCATCATTTTAAGTAAGACGGGGCCAGGATATCCCCTGTATAAAGTAACGAGGAGTCATAAAGTACTGTATAAAATTTTTTTTTTTCTAGGGGGCCCAGTAATCACGAAATAAGTATAAGAGAATCAGTATCCCGTGTATAAAGTTATCGGCGGGCCCAGGAATCACCTTGTATACAGTATAGGAGATACAGTAATCACTGTATAAAGTCCTAGCATAGGGGGGCCGATCACTGTATAAGATCATAGGAGGTCAGTAATACTGTATAAGTTCGGGTGCCAGTAATCACTGTAAGTTAGAGGTCAGTCATCACTGGTATAAAGTTAGGGGTCTAATTCACTTATAAATATTGGGCCAGTAATCACTGTTAAAGTATAGGCGTCAGTACTTCACTGTATCAAGTATAGGAGGTCAGTAATTACTGTATAAATTATAGGGGGCCAGTTCACTGTATAAAGTAAAGAGATCAGTATCCTGTATAAAAGTATAGGATGTCAGATAATTACTGTATAGAAGTACATGAGGGTCGCACACCCAAAAGTAAAACCACAAGTGGTTTACAACCGTTGTATTTCATAACCAACAATCTGTGCTCTCCCGTTACAATCACGGTGCCTGATAAATGTTTGTGGGTGGGGCCAAGTTTTGACATTGGATTTTGATTATTCTCCGTCATCTTGTTTAAAATTCAAATCAAACGAGCCCCTTGTAAAGTCAGACAAATAGCACATACATTGTATTAAATGAATAACCACACTGTCTTTTCTTTTCTGTGCTCACTTCATTAATCGTTGTTTAGTCAAACCCCCAGTGACATGCATTCTGTATACAGACATCCTTTTCCCAGTTATAACAAACGCTTTTAAACGTGAAGCCTACCTTGGCACAGTGGTCTTGGCAGGCGATCTACAGTATCCATTATGACTGACCTCCTATACTCGTATACAGTAATTACTGTAAAGATAGAGGTCAGTACTTACTGTAAAAGTATAGGGGAGGCCGTCATTACTGTGATAAAGTATCAGTATGTCATAAATTACTGTAATAAAGTATGGGGGGGGGCCAGTAACACTGTATAAAGTCTAAGGATATCAGTAAATCCTGTAATAAAGTAATAGGAGGTCCGTAAATTACTGTAATAAGTAATAGGAGTCATAATTACTGTATAAAGAAGGGGCCATAATCACTGTATAAAGTTAGCGAGATCAGTAATCACTGTTAAGTAAAGTAGATCAGTAATCAACTGTATACAGTATAAGGGGGCCAGTAACTCACTGTATAAATTATAGAGTCAGTAATCACTGAATACAGTTAGGAGAGCGGTTCACTGTATATCAGTATAGGAGTCAGTAATTCCTGTATACGTATAAGAGATCAGTAATCCACTGTTAATAAGTATAGGAGGTCAGTATCACTGTATAAAGTAATAGGAGGTCAAAATCACTGTATACAGTATAGGCAGTCCGTTATCACTGTCGACAATTTAGAGGGGTCCATACATCCACTGTGTATAACAGAAATGAGGGTCGTAATCACTGTATAAAGTAAGGAGGTCATTAAATCCGGTATAAGTATAGAGGGCATTAATCACTGTAGACAGGATCCAGGAGATCTGTCATCACGCGTACTCCGTTAGGCGGTCTAATCAACTGTAGAAAGTAGAGGTCCAGTAAATCACTGTAAGTAACAGAGGGCCAGTAAATCACTGTCATAAGTATAGGAATCGTAATACACTTGTAATAAAGTAATAGAGGTCAGTACATCACTGGATAAACGTACAGGGGGCCAGTAATCACTGTATAAAGTAGACGGAGGATCAGTCAAATTCACTGTATAAAGGTATCGGATATCAGTATCACTGTATAAGTTAATAGGAGGTCAGTAAATTATGCTACATTAATAAGGGGTCCCGAATCCTGATATCAAAGTAGGAGATCATAAATCACCTGTATAAAGTATAGGAGATCCAGTACTCACTGTATATCAGTATAGGGGGCCATAATCACTGTATAATTATGGAGGTCAATAAATCACTGTAGACAAGGAATGAGATCATTAAATCACGTAAATAAAGTAATAGGAGGATAGGAGGATCAGCCATAATAATCACATGTATACAGTATAGGAGGTCATTCAATCACTGGATAAAGTATAGGAGGAGCGAAATCATATCCTGTTAAAGTATAGGGTCATTATCATCACTGTAACAGTATGGGGGGTCATAATCACTGTTAAAGTAAAAGGAGGTCGTAAATCACTGTTAAATTTAGGAGGTCATAATCCTGTATAAAGTATGGAGGTCAGTAATCACTGTAGACATATAGGAGTCATTCTCACTGTATACTAGAGGAGGTCATAATCACTGTTAAAGAATAGAGTGCGTTAATCACTGATAAAGTATAGAGTTCAGTTATCACATTTATACAGTCCCTAGGGGGTCAGGAATCACTGGTATAAAGCAGGAGTCATAATCCTCGTATAAGTAGGGCGGTCAGTCAATTACTGTATCAAGTAAAGGAGGTTCAGTAATCACTGTATAAAGTTCGGAAGATCATAATCCTTTGTAATAATTAGGGGGGCCGTAATCACTGTATAAGTATAGAGATCAGTAATCACTGTATAAGTATTTGAGTTCAGTATTACTGTATAAGTAGAGTCCATTAATCACTGTATAAGTAATCGGAGATATAATCACTGTTAAAGTATAGGGGCCCAGTTCAATCACTGTAATAAGTGGAGGGTCTAGTCATCACTGTATAAAAGTAATAGGAGATCAGTATCCTGTAAAAGTCTCGGGGGCCAGTAATTCACGGTATAACGTATAGGAGCATCAGTACTCAACTGTAAAAGTTTGGAGCTACGTATCACTGTATAAAGTTATCGGCAGGTCAGTAATCACGTATAAGGTATAGGAGATCATTAATCACTGTAGATACAGTCTAGGCGGTCCATAATCACTGTATAAAGTATAGGAGATCTTAATCACTGTAATAAAGTAGAGGAGGGGGCCAGTAATCCTGTAGTAAAGTAAGGAGGATCAGTAATTCTGTATAAAGTAAGAGGGTCAGTAATTACTGTCCTAAGTATAGGAATCAGTATCACTGTATCACATCTTATACATGGATTACTGATCTCCTATACTTTTATCAGTGATACTGGGCATCCCTATAACTTTACATGATTTTTTTGGCTCCCTCTTACTTTTTTTGTTTTGTTTTATTTTAAATACAGTGATTAGCTGATCTCCTATACTTTATACGTAGATTAACTGCCCCCTATCTGTATACATGATTACTGGCCTCCTATACTTTAATACATGATTACTGGTCCTCCTATACTTATACAGTGATTACTGGCCCCCGTACTGGAGGGTCGCAACCAAAATAAAAGTTGTTAAACTTTTATTCATAACCAAATAAACTCTTTGTACTATCCCCTTTATCAGGTGCCTGATTATGGTTAATTCCACACTTATGGTGGTTATAGACACTACAATCCGATCGATACTCTCCCGGAACATTTCTAAACTGGCCCAATAGAAAAAAATGATTGTAGGATCATCAGCTATACGTGATCCGCTGGTTATGTCTGGCCAGTGAATTAACTACTCTTTGTTAGTCACAAGTGTATGGGTGGACAATTACTTATTACAGTTGTATTCAAAATGATTCCAACCCCCACTGAAATTGAGGAAGTGGGCACATTTTGACATAGTTTTTTGATCATTTCTCATCTTTTTCAATTAATCAAAGCGACACTTGTAAGTCAGACAAATCTAACATAACAGTTAGAATGACATACCACAATGTCTTTGTCTGTGCCACATCTTATCAGTTTTATTCAACCCCCCAGTGACATTCATCTTAAGTTACACAACCATCCTTTTCCATTAGAAAGCCATAACACAGCCTTTAAAACAGTGAAGCCTGCTATCGCACAGTGTCTTGCAGCGTTCTACAGGTATCTACCATTCTTCATGGGTACAAGCCGCCCAAAAAAAAGTTCGACCATTCTTAGGCTTGCGCGCTGCAACTGCTTTCTTAAGTCCCACCAGAGGTTCCTCAATCGTATTTAAGTCTGTTGACTGCGAATGGCCAATCCAAACTGCTTTTGTGTCCAGCCTAAAATCTTCACCATGTTTCTAGTGGATTGGAGTTATGCTTGGGATCATTGTCCTGTTGAAAGGTCCACTTCTCCCAGCCTACAGTTGTAGACTGCTTGCTCACATTTATGTTCCAAGCATCCTCCTGTACGACGAGAATAAAGTATAGGAGGTCAGTAATTACTGTATAAAGTATAGGGGGCCAGTAATCACTGTATAAAGTAAAGGAGATCAGTAATCACTGTATAAAGTATAGGGGGTCAGTAATTACTGTATAAAGTATAGGAGGTCAGTAATTACTGTATAAAGTATAGGGGGCCAGTTATCACTGTATAAAGTAAAGGAGATCAGTAATCACTGTTTAAAGTATAGGAGGTCAGTAATTACTGTATAAAGTACATGGAGGGTCGCACACCAAAAGTAAAAGTGTTAAACTTTTATTTCAGAACCAAACATCTGTAGCTCTCCCCTTCATCAGGTGCCTGATAATATTTTGGCCAGTTTGACATTGGTTTTGATTATTTCAGTCATCTTGTTTACAATTAAATCAAAGAGACACTTGTAAGTCAGACAAATATAACATAACATTTATAATGAAATAACCCAGTAATCACTGTATAAAGTATAGGAGATCAGTAATCACTGTATAAAGTATAGGGGGCCAGTAATCACTGTATAAAGTATAGGAGATCAGTAATTACTGTATAAAGTATAGGGGGCCAGTAAGGTAGATAGATAGGTGATGTATTGATAGATAAATGGATAGATAGATACCGGTAGATGGGTAAATAGATAGATAGATAGATAACAAGATACTCAGTAGAACAGAGAAATATACTTATCTCGGCCTGGAACCATTCTGGGAGCTTTAGGGCAGCTATAGAGTCTCTGAAAGCAAAAGCCTGCCGAACCTTCTATGCTATAGGAAAACAACTGTATCACCTCAATCCACCGGTAAAAGTCTAGCTTAAAATCTTTGACAGTGTCATCTCCCAAATCCTACTCTATGGCAGTGAAGTATGGGGCCCTGCCATCTATTCAGCCCAATCAAAATGGGAATCTGGCCCAAAAAAATACATCTTGGATTCTGTAAACACCTCCACAAGTCCATGCCAGTACAGCAAACAGTGCTTGGCGGGCTGAGCTTGGCAGATTTCCATTACTGCTTGAGATGCAAAAAAGGGCCCTATCATTCTGGGATCACCTACAGAACAGTGGCCCAAACTCTTAACATCATAAAGCCTCACTACACAACAAAGACCAAGAAAAGCCATCGGCTCCCTACTAACATCAAACCCACATCCACAGAGCCAGTCTAAACCTCACCTGAGCTCCATATTTTTATGGAGATTAAAATATCATAATTTATTAGGTATGCATTAAAAGTTACAAAATACACAAAATCACAATATAAAAATATGAGTTGGAGCACCACAATATGGGGTATAAATAGGGGTAAATATGAGTAAGGACTATTAAATACTTATATATTAGTCCTTAAACACAAAAAGGGGGATGGGAGAAATCGCTCCACCCACAGATAACCCTATAGGTATAGAGGGCACCCCTAGAAGCACTCGGTGCTACTACCAAGTTCCTCTTGATACTTCTCTAAATTAAAAGTAACAAACACAAAAGTATCCGCTCAACACAGACAAACCCAGAGAGAACAGACTGTGCCAGCACTGTGACCAGGGAACATTAGAAGATGAGACCCACTTCCTTCTACATTGCCCCAAATACAAAGCAATACATGACGCCTATTTCAATATGCCGTCGGTCTTTATCCCAGACTTCAACTGCTTAGATGAAGAGAGAAAACTCTATATCCTGCTGGGAGAGGAGGAAGCCACAGAAGACATTGGGGCAAACTATGTAATGGCATGTCAGACTGAGAGGAACATAAATGAACTTAATTGCCATGGACTACTTGCCCAGTTATCCTTTTATCCTTCCCCAATCATTATATCCAAGGACTGAACTCCAATATATCCCTTATAGTACTGTCCATATATTACTTATCCATTGATACCCATTACCCCCTACTGTGAACCCCTCTATACATGTTTTATTATTTTTGTCAAACTGTAAATTGATCTTGACAATAAAGCACTTTTTGGTTTGATTTGATAGATAGATAGACAGATAGACAGATAGATAGATTGAGTAAAGGTAGATGGATGGATGGATAGATGGATAGAAAGAAGGGTAGATAGATTGATAGATCGATCGATAGATAGATAGATAGATAGACAGGCAGATACAGTAGATTGATTAAAGGTAGATAGATGGATGGATAGATGGGTAGGTAGATGGATAGATGATAGATAGATGGATAGATAGATAGATATGTAGATATATACAGTTGTGTTCAAAATTATTCAACCCCCACTGAAATTGAGTATTTTGGCCAGTTTGACATTGATTTTGATCATTTCAGTCATCTTGTTTACAATTAAATCAAAGAGACACTTGTAAGTCGGACAAATATAACATAACATTTATAATGAAATAACCACAAATGTCTTTTCTGTGCTCACATCATTATCAGTGTTATTCAACCCCCAAGTGACATTCATTCTTAGTACTTAGTACAACATCCTTTTTCAGTTATAACAGCTTTTAAACGTGAAGCCTAGCTTGACACAAGTGTCTTGCAGTGATCTACGGGTATCTTAGCCCATTCTTCATGGGTAAAAGCCTCCAGTTCAGACACATTCTTAGGCTTGCGCGCTGCAACTGCTTTCTTTAAGTCCCACCAGAGGTTCTCAATCGGATTTAAGTCTGGTGACTGCGATGGCCACTCCAAAATGTTCCAGCCTTTAATCTGCAACCATGCTCTAGTGGACTTGGAGGTATGCTTGGGATCATTGTCCTGTTGAAAGGTCCAATGTCTCCCAAGCCTCAGGTTTGTGACGGACTGCATCACATTTTTTTCCAATATCTCCTGGTACTGAAGAGAATTCATGGTACCTTGCACATGCTGAAGCTTCCCTGTACCTGTAGAAGCAAAACAGCCCCAAAGCATGATTAACCCCCGCCATGCTTCACAGTTGGCAAGGTGTTCTTTTCTTCATAGGCCTTGTTCTTCCTCCTCCAAACATAGCATTGACCCATGGGCCCAAACAGTTTTAATTTGGTTTCATCAGTCCACAGAACACTTTTGTGGTTTGTCCACATGACTTTTGGCATACTGCAGTCGACTCTTCTTATTCTTTGGAGACAGCAAGGGGGTGCGCCTGGGAGTCTGGCATGGAGGCCTTCATTACGCAGTGTGCGCCTTATTGTCTGAGCTGAAACTTCAGTTCTCCATTAATCCTCAAAGTCCCAAAAACTGCCCACCAGGAGGATAGCAGAATCTATATACGACTCTGCCTCCTGTCTCCCCTCCGGGAGAAGTTTGGCATGCGCACTACAGTCTTCCCCGCCTCCCTCTCCCTCCCGTTTTGCGATCCCTCCCCCTACCATAAAAACCCTTGGCAATATATTAGTATTCCTTCCCCCTGCCCCAACTGCTGTAAAAGATTTTTAAGAAAGTTCCATGAACTCTACTTACCTTCCCTCTCTCCCCGGCATTCTGAGCAACTGGCAGCCGCGTATGTGATTGGCTGCCTCTCAGCCAATCATGGACGCGGCTGCCAGTCCCGCCCCCTGCTTGCAGTGTCTTGCAAGCAGAAGGCCGGGCAGTGCGGCGGAGGAGAGAGGGAAGGTAAGTAAAGATCGGGGGACTTTCTTGAAATTATTTTATATCGGTTGGGGCTGGGGGAAGGTATAGTATCATAAGTGAAAAATTTATTATAAGGGTGGACATTTAAAAATGGGCATAACTGAAACAAAGTGTGTGTCACCTTAGTAAAGTGGGCGTGGCCAAATATTTTGTGATCTACCGTGAAAGGGCCACTTGGTTGCATTTGTCCCTCAGGCCAAAAGTTCCCAGTCCTCTCCTGTGTTGTATGTGATCCACAAATAAAGCATTCAGCAAAATATATGTAGTGTGCATCTCCCTATCAACTTTGGACTTCTGTATATTATATATGGCAGTTCCAATAAGGTACACTCTAGCACACTTGTGGCACGGCCCTCAATTGTTAGGTGCAATCCTCCCAGCCCTCCACCTTAAGGGCCACAGCAATACAGCAATGCAAATAAGTTGGAGGAGTACACTACTTCATTCTCAGTGTTTTATTAAGCAAAAAGTAGCATACAACGTTTCAGGGGATATGACTTCCCCTTCCTCAGGAGTAATGGTCCCTAGGTAGAGGACCCTGGTGAGTTGCACCTAAAAAACTTTGAAAAACCATGGTGTGCCTACGCCCCTACAGCTAGTGTGACTCTTTTAACAACCCCCTATAAAAGAATAAACCTTGTACACACGCTAGATAATTGTCGGCTAAATCCGTTAACAAGGATCATTGCAGCAACAACGTACAACCCCCAGCATTGTTACATGATCCGTCCCATTGGGGAGCGATAGACTTTATTCTCAGCCCCCTGAATGTTAAGAGAAATGCTGCTTAAAAATTGAAAAAGGACTGGGGGTCAGCTGACATCATGCTTGTCTGCAGTGACTCTCTCCCCTACTGCCAGCATTTAACTCCAGCACAATCCAAATCGCCTCATTTCTACTTTCCAAGAGGGCTGGAAATTCTGCTATTGTGCCATTCTTTAATTCTGAAACCTTCATAGGATTAAAGGCCAAATACATTGTAAAAATAATCTTTAAAAAAATAAAAATCTACACGAGGCAGGGAGGTAGGATTGATTATACCTACCTCCCAATATTGTTTTGTTGAGGAGTTACACCACATAGAGCTTTCATCTGGCAGGTTAGTGCCCAGTGCCTTTCCTATTAAAGATAGTGCTAAGCCTGACAGAAGCAGTATTCTTTGTACTTGTGCTTTCCACAGAAATAAAATTGGGAGGCAGGAATTATCAATCCAACCTCCCTGCCCCAGGTATTTTTTGTTTTAACTGTCTTTTTTTTTTAAAAAAAGGGGAAAAAACTTAATATGCATTGTAGTTCTCCTTAAATGATACAGGGTTCTACATTAATTCCTTATCTTATGTGCAATGGTAATTTTTGCCTTTAAAATGTTACACTTTATAGATTTCCCACCATCTAAATAACAGAACTTCCTAACTAATGATTATATTAAGCGAAGTAATCTTAAAAATAATTCTTTAATCAATCAGGTAACATTTAATGTAATGTAATTTTTTGTAAGAATATGATTAAATGGTTTAAAGCAATAACATGAAAGCTTTCACCCCTTTGTGAAATGTAAACCGGTGATTCCTAGTTCAAATGAAAAAGAAAAAAAAGATAATATTTTTTGAATTGCAGAATTTGTTGACAATGGAATTTCCAGCATTAATATAGAGATTACTCTTCAAACCAGAGTATTTTCTTTTTTATTTAAGAAGAATAGAAAGAACATGTAATATTCCTTTCTTTAAAGTAGCAGCAGCTAAAGACTTTTAGACAAATTTCAATTTTCTTTTTGGCAAAACACTGCCACCAACTGGACACTTTTAGAATCAGCATTTTGAGTCAGTAGCAGAAGTATAAAGGCCCCTTCAAGATAATAAAGTGAGACTCAATGTCATTATAGAATAGAAAATATTTTAACATTAGTAAGATATTTCCATTTAGTTTAATGGAACGGTCTGTTTTGCGGTGTTACATGAATAATGTAAAGATGTTGTGGGGAATGTACAGTGGAGTCTAAAGGGGCCACTATTACCAATCCCACTCTAAAAGCTAAGTCGGCTGTTCTGGACGGTAGTTGCAAATGTCTGTTCCGATGAGCATCGTTAGTGGTCCAACATAGACATGGTGTCTCAGCCAATCACTGCGTGGGGATATGATTACTGTGTATAAATACATTAACGGGCCATACAATAATCTGGGGCATTGTTCACCAATAGAACATGTCAGAGGACACGCGGACATCCCTTAAGACTTGAAGAAAAAAGGTTTAGGCTTCAAGTTCGGAAAGGGTTTTTCACTGTGAGAACGGTAAAGCTATGGAACTTTCTTCCAGTGGACGTTGTTATGGCAGGTTCATTGGTCAGTTTAATAAAAAGCTGGATGAGTTTCTTCAAACAAGGAATGTTGCAAGTTACTGGTATTGATACATAAAGTAGAGTTGATCCAGGGAAATTTCCGATTGTCACTTGGAGTCAGGAATGATTTTTTTTTCCCCCTTCACAAATTTGGTGGGGTTTTTTTTTTCCTTCCTCTGGATCAACAGTTAGGCAGGAAATGAGGATATTGCTAGATGGGTTGGACTGGATGGACATATATCTTTATTCAACCTCAAATACTATACTATACTATACTATACTATTCCAGGCCCTTCTATGCTCCCATGCAAGGAAAAAGCTCGGAGCAGAAGCACTTACAAGCCTCAAAGAAACATTTAAACCATGTGAAGTCAAGGTTTTGGGGGCTAATATCTAACCCCCCAAATATATAATATATGAATTTTGGTTTGGGGGGTGAACTTTCCCCTTGGGTTAAGCCTTTCACAATCGCCAAGTCTGAGGTTGCGATAATGCATTAGTTGGAATATTTCTAGCCTGGAAATGGGTCCCTGGAAAGTGTCTGTACATTACTGTGGGTGTCTGAAAACAAATAAGGGTCCAGGGGGTGTTAAACTATTTCAATCATTTGATGCAATACGATTGATTTTTGAATTTTCCTCTTTTTCAGCTTTTTCGAATTTCCGATGTCCACTTTTCACTATTTCATATTGAATTTAAATGAGGGTATACAATATATCCACATATAGACCAAGGGTTTTGTCTATTAAATACTCCCCTCATTCTCAGTTACAGCCCTGCACTAGTATTGGAAGATTTTAGAGCGTTATTTCTCTTAATCACCACAATATTCGGCAACAAATACGGTGATAATAATTTGCTGTGGCAAAAATCTTGCGGATTTATAATTAAGCCAAAAATAACACAATTAAGCCAAAAATAACACAATTTAACATGGCGAAGGCTGGCGTTAACAAAATGGCGAAAATCACTCTTCTTTATAAATATGCCCCTTAGTATTCTATTCATAATTTGCACAATGCACAGTAGGTATCAGTGTAACTGCAAAGCACCATTGAAGCTGTAAGCTCTATAGATCTATAACAATATCTAGACAGTAGGGCTGCACAAGCCAGAAATGCCACTAAACCTGCAGAATTAAAGATGATTTCTCAACAATTCTGCTGATTTCAAAGGGTTGTGCTGCAGTTATTGGCTAATAAGGAAGTACAGAATCCATTTAGGCTTAGTTTTCCTTTAAAGCTATGTATTATATTATATCAGACTTGTATCTGAGAGACGCAGGTTTCCAACTCTTGGACTACACTGATTACTTTACTGTAATACACCGAGGACCAGGGAGAAGGAGGGGAAGATACAAGTCTGACTGTCTGTGATATTTATTACATGTTGTCTCTTTCAAGGACTGTGGAGTTTGACTCTAATTAGCTAATTGATATTCATGTATGGAAGCTTGGTGTCCTGAATACATAAATGGTATGTTAATAGACTGCCTACTCCCCCATGCGTGTGTAATTAAACTTGTGGGTGTCTTAGGGCACCCAATGCCCAGGAGCCTGTTGTATTACATTATCATATCTCTTAAGGGGACCATACACTTAATGATTATGCAATATTTAATATAATTGGACCGTGTGTGCTGCCTGACAAACTCAGGCCGAGGAAATGAGTCTGTTTTGCAGGTAGAACTTCTGATAATATTGCTCTATGTGGCCTACTTTACTATGTTCGTAAGGCAATCACAGACAATACTACATCCTGCCGAACCATCATGCATTGTGTTCCAAATGTAAGTGAATTATACGCAGCGACTCCCCTATAATTCTCCATGCAATCCATTCATTGTTCGGTTTTTCCTTTCTTACCTTGAGTGGATCATCATTGCACTGAAAATCTGACAAACGTCTCATAATGTGATGCTTTAGACTGAAATTGCTATGTCGGGGCGAGGAAGACGTTTGCCATTTTTTAAAATTGACGTTATTTATCAGTTGAAGAATTGCTACAGATCATTTAAGGTACATCCAGCATGCAGTCTTCTAGGGGTGTTGAAAGCAGGTCAGCTTGGACCACTTGAATTTAAGCAGGTTTTTAATCTCTCCATACATAATATAGTAGATAATGTACCCCCTATTGTAGATTATATGGATCTTAGAAGTCACTGAGGAGTTCCATGGAAGGAGGTGGATTATATAGAGAGTAAACTTCATCAACTCTTTCCTATTTCCTGTCTATGTTCCTCTTCCACATCTATCTCCTTGTCTCACCAGTGTCTAGACACTTTCTTCCTTTTTTGTCTTCTAGGGTTTAAATTGTGTTATATTCCCCCCGACACAAGACATTCGAACTTCTGTTCTGGAAACCCATCCACCAATGAATGTTTGCTAGTTAAAGGGAAACAGTACAAGCCCCAATATAATAATTTTTCAAGCAAGACAGATAAGTTTGATAAGAGGGAGTGACAATATCACTTTAAAACCATGGGACTCCAATTCCAAAGATTAAGGTCCAAGCTTACTTGTTATTTCCATCTTTCCAATTCACTGTTTTCCCTTTGGTAAGCTCATTCAAGACATATCAACACGTTAAAGGACAACTTAATTTTTATACCTAGGGCAGGCAGGTAGGAATGAATATTTCTACCTCCCAATATTGTTTTGTTGAGGTGCTTCAGCACGTACAGTTTTAATCTGCCAGGTTAGTGACCTAGGACTTCCTATTTTAAAGGGCATCTATAGTGAGAAAATGAACTTTTTTTCCCCCTTCCATGTGTTCTATAATTTCCCCCAACCCCCAGAGTGTCTTCACTTTTTCAGATGCCCTCTCTGTCCTGAGATACACAAGTTAGAATAAGAGTGATTGCATTCCTGTACTCCTACTTGTACTGTCAATCAAATCTGTGACGTGATCCTCTTCCCTGCTCAAGTCCCTCCCCCCTCCCTGCTCTGTTTGCACAAACATAGAGATAAGAACATTAGTAGGGGGGAGATGTAGCTTTGACAGCAGAGATAAGGCTGCACTTGTCCCCCTTGTTTATAGCTTTCACTGATTGATGATGGGTCACAAAGACAGAGATCATATTGCAGTAGTAACTGTACTGTTCTCCCTTCTCTTCCGTGTCTCCAGGACAGCTTACTTTCTATTGGCCACTGTGCGTGGGTGTGTTTTTCAGGATGTTTAATTTTTAACTCCTACTGCACATGATAAGCTTGTCGGTTAGCCAGAGTTGAGACATGGAGGAGGTAACAGAGGGGAGGGGGGAGTGCTGACAGAGAGATCTGACACCATGGAAAAACAAAGTCACTGACAGAGGTAGGATAAAGGCAGCACAGAGTTCATGAATTTAACTTTGCAATGGGGTAATATGTTTTTTTCACTATAGATGCCCTTTAAAGATAGTGCTGAGAGATAGCACTCAGGAAGCCTGGCAGAAGATGTTTTCTTTGTGCTGCCACTCTTAAAAGAAATGTTATTAAAAGGTAGAAAGTTACCAATCCTCCCTCCCTGCTCCAGGTACTTTTCTTTTTAACGGTTTCTGAAAAAACTTTATGCTCACTACAGTTCTTCTAAAAATGGCATTTTTTAAATGGAATTTAAAGGGCTTTAGAGTGGATTTAAGAAACTTTCATGAAAAAAACAGGAATCCTTTTTTTTCAAGGGCATAAACATTCATATGTATGAGCCTTCACCATTTATTACATTCAAATGAATATGCAGTTTACTCAGCTCATGGATACCTATCATTGTTTCGTCACACTTATCACTTTAAAGTGAAGGCTACATGTCCCTTCAAGTCCAACTTCTCAGCTGAAATTAATTTCCTCTGCATATTCTTAGCTTTAAAACCCAACCGTTGCTATGGAACCGAGTGCAAATAAAACATTTCAATCTTAACCCAGTTTTTGTTCTTCTCTGCACAGGATCGCTCCCAAGAAAGGAAACTTTCAACAAAATCACTCGGCCTTGTATCCGAGACAGATCCAAGACCACTGGCTGTGCTTTTCGTACATGTCTCCTAAGGATAGATTTATCATCTGGGTAGAGAACGTTGCAACCAGATCTTCTTTCATTTTTGTATTATTTGATCCTGTGAAGGCTCTACTTAGCAATTAACATACACTTTATCGATGTTCTTGTGAAGAAGCCCTGTAGAGTTTTAGAGTAGCTTCTTCCCAGCACTCAGGAGAAAGCTTGGCATAAGGCATCTCTTAAACAAAGTAGCTAAAAGGCTTTTCTGAGATGAAAACACTGGGGATTTGTTCTTATGTTATCATGCAAGGCATATGTATGCTTCGTTTTAGATTATTACCGTTCTGTTTTTCATCTAGAACATCTCACTTCTTTCCAAATTTACAGCAAAGTAAAATGATGACAATATACAACAAATAAATACACATTCAACAGAAACGGGAAGAAAATGAACTTTTCAGCAGACACATTTTCACTTGAAAATATATTTTTTCCCCCCTCTTTTAAATGAATTTTAACTATGAAAGTGATCATAACCATCACTTAAAGGGTTTTGGGGGCATTGAAAATTTGATCTACATAAAATTAACAAAGGTAAGTGGACCTTAATATACTTCCATTTCTCTATTTCCAAATGAGAAAGGGGACTTCTGAGTAAGTTCCCTGGCAGATATTTATTGAATGCAACACCATGTATTGGGCATTACATGAAGTGACTGAAGAAAGTTAGATGCCTTCAGCAGATCAGTGTTGGCTATACTGAGCCATTATCAGTGCTAGGTAGGCATCTCTAGTAAAGGCACTATTTACGTGAATTCCCCTAAACATTAAATAAATACATACAATAGAAAAATTGTAGAAGCACTCCTTAGGCTAAATTTCAACTACATTTTGCGGGGGGGAAGTGAGAAAGCCTGCTATATTGATCCAGTGCGCAAGTATAAGAAATGCAAAAGTTTGCTAATCGTAATTGAATTAAAAAAGGTTAGAAGTTAGGACCTTCCAGACTGGGGTTACCTTGACGTGGTTGGAAGGCTTTTCATTCATGTGATCACAGTAATATAGACTAAAACCCCTTTGCATTGATTATCTTTGCTATGTTTGTATAAACATTAAATAAGGTAGTAAGACCCTTGGCTATATAGCTCCCTTAATCAGTATGCAAATACATGAAGGGTTGTTTGGGTTATTTCCTAGTTTGTATAGAATATGCAAACATTTACCATGCACTTACAAGCAACATGTTTCTTGTGCTCCTTTATCAAGCATGCATGTAAAGGTGGCCATACATATGTGCGATATTACTTACCCAACCAAGTGCTCATGCGCCGTTCATCGATCCTGAAGGAACTGTCTCTCCTGATCTTATATCCGACGAAATGCGATCTGAAAATCCCATTAATTTTTCGATTGCATGTCGGTCGAATATAAGATCGGGAGAGGTGGTTCCAGCAAGATCGAACGAACGTCGCGCTCGGTCGGGTAAGTAATATCGCACATATGTATGGCCACCTTAAGTCAAACATGTTGCTTGTTTTACAATTCTCAATTTGTTTACATATCTGGACACTGGTGACGGAGGGGAAGTAGAAATAGAGCCTCTAAAAGAACTTTAGTGTACCATAACTATATACTTTGAGTTATTTCCTAGTTTCCATGGTAGCCCTTTAGTAAATGCAATGCTATATGTTAGGATTTTAAAGAATTACCCTGAAGTTTCCTCTTTTATCTCTCCACAAAAAGGGGAAGGTAAACACCCAAGGTGAAAGGTGTAGAAATACACCACTCTGACCCTAAAGGCACACCATGAAACCACAGGTTCACGGAATGTGGATTGCAAGCATTACAGGTGAGTTAGAGTGTAATTGGGATCATATTTGTGCATTTCTGCTCCTTTTATCACATTTGCTACACATTTTCTTTTCCAAGGGGGAATCTACTCACAGTGGAACAATGTGCAATATTGGGTCTGAGGCAAAATCATCCATACGAAAGGTTCATAGGAGTAAAGAAAAAATTAACATTACAAAACAATTGGTTAAAAGGTGCCTAGCCTTTAGGGGGTAATAAACACATTTACCCAGAGACGCTATAGCTCTGGGTAAATGCTTTTTCTGCGTTTGTGAATGTGGGTAAATCCTGGTAAGGGATTTACCCACTGCGGGATTTTAATGCCAGCAGATAGGCGTAAAAATCCTGCACTAAAACGAGCACAAATGTGATATTAAATCGTGAGCGTCGGATCCGCGGGGGATTTTTGCGTAACACGTGCATCCAGCGCTAATATGGAGCTAAAGTCGCGCTAAACGGTAGCAAACCAGTTAGCGTGACTTTAACTCGATATATTTACCCAGCGAGTCTTCAGACTTTCAGACTTGATCACTGGTTAAGAACAGCGGTGGTGGGTACTCAGATTCTTACGACCAAGACTTTCACTCATCTGAATGCAGTCAAAAGGAAAGAAGTTTTAAAATAGTTAATGTACATTTCTAACATTACTGGAGCTGTTGTAAAATGACAAATCACTTTCCCAGTCAAATGTCACTCTTAGTGAATCAAGCCAGAAACAACAGTTGGTAGTACAGTGAGGAGCTCATTAGACAATCATACTTAAAGGGCATATTTACCCTTAATATGAAAAACTGGTCAATTGTCAGTTACCTGCCCCCAAACACTAACTGATATATTTTACACTTTATTACCTGCATTACTAACCAGATATTTAAGGATAATTATTACCCCCATTCTGGCAGAGTAAGCTAGCTCCTCCCTCCATGCAGTCAGTCAAGGCTGTGATTGCTGACATCACAACCAATGATTGACTGCTGTTTCACTAGTTGCCTCCTCTGCACATGCTCAAGCATGGAGATGGCTGAAACTGAGTTTTGTTCCATTTTAGAATTTACAGATCTCGTAAAAATTCTAAAGATCCGAAAACGGAACATACTTTTGGGACTTTGGTGTCCATTCTCAACGATTATTTAGTAATCCTTGAAAATAGCCTTGAACATTCGATAATCCTCGAAAATATGATCGAAAACTACTTTCGAGTTTCCGCTCATATTTTCGAAGATTATCGAAAATAGCCTCGAATGTTCAATAATCGTCAAAAATGAGCTCCGAAGCCTACCCTAAATATATGGCTGTGTGAAGTTTTGCTGTAACGGAAGCTGGAATGGGTGAATTGCATGGTGGGAAATTCCTGCCTTGTAGTGATTACTGAGCATGCTTTCCCTAACAGATAGTCATGTCAGATTAATGGAGGAGTCGGTTAAGAGTAGGAAGGGGGGTATTAATCCTAAGCTTTAGATTTTAGACTCAGAGTAAGTGTTACTTACATGTATTTAATTATAAAGTGATTTTTTCCCCCAGTATACTTACCCTTTAAAAAAATAATCAAACAAAATAGCATAACCAGATAAACAGTTAATTAACTGGCCTGAAAAATACTTCAGCTCCTTTTTCTTTAATGTCAACCATGTATAAAGTGAGCCCTTTTTCATACATACCGTACCTGGCCCCTATATAAAGAACCAAGTGTAACTTTTCTCTCGCCCTCCTAAAAAAGGCAATGGGTGTGGCATGGCGTGTGGTCTGTTTTTAGGGGTAGAGCTAAGGGCGCCAAGCTTTTTGTACCTACACGCTCCTGATGTGTAAATCCCCTGTGTTTAGTTATGTTTCTCTTTCTGATTTTTCAGACTTCCAACTGTAAACAAGCTTATGAATTTCCCTACAAATTTTCCATCCCATTGCAAGCACCTACTTTGTGTCTGTACATCTATGGATCAGAGTTATCAATAGTCCCAGATTTTATGTGACAGTTCCGGAGCGTGCACACATGAGGGGGGCCACTCCTTCCATTGTTTGACTGTTCTCTTGTGTCCTATAGATTATGCAGACAATTACAGTATATATACAAAGTGCAGTATAAAAGAAAAATTGAAGTGCATTGTAATGCAACATCTGCTTTCTAAATATGCCCGAGTGTCTAATTCAGATCCCTAAGTCTGCAAACCTGTGCGGATAAAAGTAAATAGTATGAAACTCTGGTATTCTGGCAGCTGTGCATTTTGTAGGAATATTACTATATATTTAAAGGACCAATAGTGAATAAAAAACAAAATTCAACTTGCCAAACAGGTCTTCACTCAGCCTGTGCTTGGCAAAGCAAACAGAGTCCTTAGGTCTCAGGCATGCAGGGGTGCCCCTACCATGAAGCAAACTGAAACATTTGCTCAGGGCACACCCCAGCAGAACACTTGAAAGGTAAAAGTAAGAAAAAAAATCTTCTAACTTTTGCAATACTGCAATTCAGCACCAGTTCACCAATCAGTGTTAAGTCAGCCTCCAGTCCACCAATCAGTGTTAATTCAGCCCTCCAGTCCACCAATCAGTGTTGTCAGCCCTCCAGTCCACCAGTCAGTGTAAGTCAGCCACCACACCCACCTTCACAAGCCACGCCCATGTTCCCTGATGAAGCCACGCCCCGCTCCACATGCCGCCACCCGTCTGCCGATAGGCGGAATTTAAAAGTTGTTTCAGGTGTCACCTAACAACCGTATCATGTTGTAGTTATTCTAGACAGTAGCATAACTAGGAATCACTGTGCTCCCCACCAAAACTATGATGGGGCCCTTCATCCACAGTGGTTTTCTGGGAGGAGGCTATATCTGTCATAGGAAAAACAAGAAGATGGGCCCCCTTGGCCCCTGGGCTCCCCCTGCGGTTGTTCCCCCTGCTCCCCTGGCAGTTACGTTCTGTGGGGTTGTTTTTTCAGTATAATACAATTAATATATAATTCACTATAATAAAAGGCAACATTTCATTGGTATTGGGATACATAATGGTGGAATTTCATTCTGAATAATGCATGATCATTGACCACTGAATAAAGTGTTAATATGGGCTTGACCGCTGCATGTGTATGTACAATATTCCAATACAAAAGAGATTTTGTGCTACTGTAAATATTTATTTTATGATAATTATTTCAATTGTACAATATTCTGATTAGAGAACCATCTGCCACCAATTTATCACAAGCAGGGGGACTGCACCATCCCACCAGAAAAGCTCTGCAGTCATTTTTCATTGAGTGACTGGAATCCATTGTCTTTGATTTGACATAAAGTGTGAAAATGTAATTCCTGTGTAATTAGAGCCTACAGCTCTTGGGTGCGGATGCTTTTTAGAACAGGGCTACTCTCCATCTCCAAAAAGCTCTCAGGATAATAGACTAATCCATATATTGTATATATCATCCAATCAATTTCATGAACAGTCAGATAAACTTGATAATTAGAGATAAGCTGGAGTTTTGGAAACTCCCGATTCCACCATTGAAATTTCATTGGTTGAAACTATCAACTTTTGCAGAATGTCCTTTTCAATAGTTGATTTTCAGTGTCAAAACCTGGTCCATTTTGTGAACACGTTATTGGAGCAAGCCCTGGCAAGCTCATATATGCAAAATGATAAATTAATTATATGAGCGTAAAGCCATCTGTGTAAATGATTTATCCAAATTGGAAGTTTTCAGTGCAGACTAGGTATGCGTTTAGGGCTAGGCCCCACTTACGTGTTTTTTGCACGTTTGTGCACGCGTTTTGTGCTTGCGATAGCGCATGCGATTTGGTTATAATGGAAATTGTGGGAACGCGTAAATCCCGCGATTTTCTATGCGCATGCGATTGCATGTCTGTTTGCGTTTTGGTAACGCATGCGTTCACCATTTTTGGTGCGTTAACGCACGCGTTGCCATGATGGAAAACGTCAAAACCGCATGTGCAAAATGCACGTGCAAACGAAAAACGCACAAGAATCGTGCGATAATGCTCGCGATTGTGTGCGCGATTTAGTGCGTTCAAGTGGGCCATGCCCTTACACTTAGAGTGTTCCCAATATGTAATCCAAATATAATTCCGACCTCTATTCAAGAACTATTAAAGGGCATGTCCACCCCAAAAAAAATCAGATCTTATTTAACATTTGAAAGCTAACATCCGTTTGGTTGGTGCAAAATTAGCACCATTTTTAAAGATAAGCAGGGAGATTCAATAAAAGGTCTTATCGTTTAAAATGGTGCTAATCTTGTCCCAACCAATCAGATCTTATTTAACATTTGAGAACTAACATCTGATTGGTTGGGGCAAAATTAGCATAATTTTTAATGATAAGAACTTTTATTAAATACCCCTGGGTGTGTTATACACACTCAGGGAGATTCAATAAAGTTCTTATCATTTAAAATAGGGCTAATTTTGCCCAACCAATCAGATGATAGCTTTCAAATGTTAAATAAGATATGATTGGTTAGGGCAAAATTAGCACCATTTTAAACGATTATTTACACAGCTAAAAAACAACATTTTGGGGGTGTAGTTTCTACATTTCCCCAAGATCAACGTTATTTTAGGAAAGCAAAATGGCTATTAATGCCCCTGAGACAGGTGTTTTGGCTTAAGACCAGCTATAAAGCATTTGGGTGAACCATCTCTGCTTCTCAGATAGCTAAAAACAGCCTCAGCACAGGGCACAAGCACATAAATTGACACACGCTGTCACAATATGATCACAGCTCCAACTATGACAGCTGGAATATGATCCATAAACAATAAGAATATGGAGTCTTTCTGCTGCTAATAAAAAGAAGAAATGTTCCATTCTATTGGATGGGCTGTATCATTTCTTAAGAGATCAGCATTTTGGGGCATATTTATAAAGATTGAAAACAGGAAGAAGCAATTAATCTGCCATTTTTATAGATTTTAATTATTTCACCTAGTTATAAAGGCTTTTTTGCTTATGGGATAAGAATTTAAAATACATTGAATCATCACATAGTATCTCTGCAGCTATTCCTGAAAGTGATGGGAAAGTTTCTATATCAGGGAACCCTGCTAAGATCCATACCCAACCCTATAGATTGGCCACCAGTAACCCTCCAGACCTTTAAAAAAGCCTACAACTTTTCCTACATAAACACTGGAAAAACAAAGGGCAGCCATGGAATGTTGGAGTTGTAGTTTTCAAAAATGTGGAAGGTTAAATGGCATCTATAGCGAAAAATAGTTTATTTTAAATTGACCATAACTGGAAACTAAACTTCCCAACCACCACTGTATCATCTTTTTGTTGATCTGCCCCCTATTTCTTTAGATATCCAATCTAAAACGTCTTATATTTCAGCTGTCAATCAAGTTCCTTGCTCTCAAAAACTATTCTTCTGTGAGTAGTTTTACTGTAGCTGGAATGGTGACAGAGTTTTGACAGTTGGAATGCTATATGCTGTGTGCAGGTTTGACAGTTGGTTTGTGGGAAAAAAGTCAGGTCGGATGGAAGTGGGAGTGGTGAAAAGAGGGAAGGGGGATACTGCTCCTAAACAAAATGTGTGCTGGATTGAAGGCATGCAGCAACACACACTAATCAATGTTACTTACAAGTATTCAATTATAGATTAAGATGAGGCAAAGTAATTTTTTAGTATAGTGTCCCTTTAATGGTCCTTACCCTGTCTAAGGTCACAACAATTCCAAGGTCACCCTACTTATCACCGTTCTTTCCTATCAGATTACCCTGCTAACCATACATGAGACCAAAGCATCAGTACTAATCATTCTAGAGTACCTGAGAAAGCATTGTGCTATTTATTAGGGCGAATTTCATTGATGCTTGTTGTGGGACTGATCTCTCAGTTATAGAAGATGAATGGATTATTGGCTAAGGTGCAGAGGAACTTTGTTTTGGAGACACCCCTCTAAAATTAGTTACACGTCAGCATCAGCATGCGTTTCACATGTTACCGTCCGTTTGCACTGCGCAATAGTCTGCAATCAGAGCGCATGCAATCAGCAAAGAAAATGGTGATGGTATGCGCTCGGAAAAAGAATCACAGAGCCTGCAATGAGGCCACGTTCCTTGACATGCATTAACATTTTTTAACAATAGGCCAACCAAGATTTCCTTCAGTCTCCATTTTCTCCAGTCTTGCATCTAATGTGCAGTGCCGTTATATTTCATATCAAGTGCTATATTGCTAGAAACACCAGAGACTTGATGTAACCAATTTAAAGAGCAGGCCATAGATCACTTTCCATACAACTGATGACTCCTTTGCAAATTCCTATGTACAATTTTAGTCTATTTTTCATTCTAACCCAGGCCCCCTGAGTCTCATTAAACAAAACAGTTATTTTGCCCTGGCTCCCATCTAATAAAAAAAAAAACACATTCTACTGTGTAAAAACACGTGCAATAAGACAAACTGCTTGCAATAAAGGTTACACAGAGTATGCAAGAGGTATTTATCTCGAATGCATCTCGTGCAAGCCAACTAACAGTAATGTGTTGACATCAGCATTAAAATCGAGATTATTTGCTGTGACATATTTTATTTTATGAATGTGAATGAATGTGCCGAGGGAGAAGGAACTTGTAACCATTAACGTTAGATGTTTACAATGCCATCAGCTCCAAAGGGTTATTTGCCATTTTCACCGTTAGCAAATAGATTTTATCTATGTCTCGGGCAATTCTCGTTTTTCTAGGAATTAAGTGTCACCTCCTAAAATATTTCCTGCGAGGTGTATGTTCATTTAAAGGGGAAAGAAAAGGAAAAATATCTTGAGTTATAAACTACTTGTTTTCTGACAACTTTCCTTGCTCAGCACCAAATCAATTTGACACTTTAATAATATGAAGGTTTTAAATAATTCATGTTATTGGTTTTAGAAAGAGATAGCGATAAATTATTAAATGATCTCAAGCCTCCCGGTTTGTGTGTTGGACGGTAATAACCCTTTGAGCCGCACTAACGTTATAATTGCGCACATCTTCACATGTACTGTGACCTATTATGGTACAGTGATGTATGTTCAAATGAATCATACACAGTGATTTCCTGGACCTCGTTTTTTTCATAAAAATAACCCAAGAGGCTTGTGTCTCGGAAGCACCGATGGCCTTTATTTGTGGTTATCCCTTTAATCACACCAGCACATAATATGTTTTGGAGAGTTTAAAGAGCTCTTGGCAAGGTAAATGAAATCAAGAGTTGAGATATTTCTTTCTGAAAAAATAATCACATTTTCTCTCTGATCTCATTTGTTACTTTGTGTTGTCCATCAGATTCTTTTTACTGGGGGACAAAGGGAAGATGCGTGAGATAGGGAAAGAATTGAAAAGGATAAAATGATAGAACAGATCTGACAAAATAAATGTAACGTACGCAAGGAACCTAGATTAATTTCTGAATTTCCTGCCTCGAAGTCCATCTCATTGGTGCAGATGGATTCCTACATTCCTACCCTCTGTGCAAGCGACATGTAGCTCATGAAATTGGGAAATTGGACAGTGCAGAATGTCTGGAGCAAGGACAAGAGATGAAAATTGGTAACTCTGACATCCAACCTGGCACATAGTGGTATCCAGTATCTGGCCTTTAAACTATGGTTCAGCTAGCAGACCAATGACCAAACATGCAAGGAAAGGTTCACACTGAATGTGTTTATTTAGCAGTAGCATGATATTGGACATCTCTGATGTGAATATTATAGAGCAATTATAGATCCCAACCCACCGGCCTATCCAAGGTAAACCCATGGGTAAGGACCTAGTGGTTTAGTTGCTTGCCCCGGGTACTATTCATAGGAAGGGGTAGTTTGAGGAAATATAATTCCTCGTTAAACCTCACAACTGAGAGAAGAGCCTGATGGTGCTCTGCTCAACTCACCCACAATCTGCCTGAGACCACCAAAGCCATATCCCAGTCCTGCCCATAACAGGCCATGGCTTGTTGATGTGGGACAGTGGTACAAACACTAGTGACAGATTGTTAGCAGGCCTGAATATTCTTGTTATTTATTAAACAATGTTATTAAGTATGTAATAATAAATAATGTCTTCATTTACCCTTGTCTAGTCTCACGATCTTCCTCCTAACTTCAACAACTGCTACAGTATGTCAATATACTTTTTTAAAGCACCGGCCTCCTCATTTACCCTCCCTTCTCCCAAAGCCCCTGGGAAACAGACGAGACATAAAGGTTCTATTTACTATGATTTCCCATAGCAAAACTAGCATCCCCGGAATGCCAGCGCAGTCTACTAATCTACAGGGTGCTGCGGGCCTTTTATTGATTCCATTCTGACATTGTTCTGATGCTACTTTCTCTTTTTTTCTTGTTTACTTAAATAAACTGTCATCTTGATATGTTGTTACATTTGCAATATCAGCAACTGCAGCAGCGAATGGGAACGTTTCCTTTGAGTGACACAAACTTACACAGTGATGTTCCTTTTACAGATTCAATGGCTGCCAGTGACTAGATCATTTTAGTATGAAAGTAGAAAGTGTTCTGTCCTCTTTAAACTGTATGTTCAATAATAATGACACCGACACCACAAGATACATGACTGTATTATGTTCTCTTATATACAATACATGTAATACACTGTTCGTAACAGCAAAAAAATATTTAAGGGTATATCCACCAACAAAAATGACTTACCTTATTTCAGTTTAATTTAAGAATGGGATGTAAGTAGCTATGTAGCATACATATTAACATAGTAATAACATACATCCATCTAGTCCAACCTTTGAATCCACAGTATACCACAGTATAAGGAACCAATAAGATCATTGCCATGTGTGCAGGTAACTAGCGAACATTCTGAATAAAGTCTATGTGCCCTTCAGGCAAATACCTCATGTTTAGGGCCCATTGACTAATATTTCTGTATATATCAGCAGGGATTTTTTGGGCACACTCGACTGATGGCAGTCGCCCGTTCATCCGTATCAAACATGCTGGTAAATCATGACCAATCGTGTGGTCTCCTATGGACCGTGTGATTGGTTATTGCAAACTGTTGACCACAGCTATTTTTTCAGCAACCGACACAAAATCTCTGATAATTTGGCCTTCTGAAGACTGCAGGATCAGCCATGATTTACAGACCAATCCAATCATTTGACCATTCAATCACCAACCATTTTTTTTTAAATTTGGTAAGGTAATAGGGCAATTACATTGCATGTAATTTTATAAGAGCTCCTTCACACCTTTTCAGTCTCCTATAATTAGGTACATTTCTACCCCCTATCTCTTTTAGCATTACTGAGCTTTATGAAACATTTACAGCCTTATGTAATAAAAGTTCTTATTGTTAAAAATGGTGCTAATTTGGCCCAGCCAATCAGATGATAGATTTCAAATGGTAGCTAACATCTGATTGGTTGGGGCGAACTTAACACCATTTTTATCAATAATAACTTTTATTACATAGCCCTGTTTATGTTTAATAATTCTAAGTAATATTAATAGGAGTCTGGCTTTGCATTTGATTTTAACAGAAACAAAGTTAAACAACTGAGAATATTCCACTATATTTTATCTCTTGCTCCGTTAATGGTTAAATCAATAAAAATGATAATTATGTGATTTTTTTAGCCAATGTTCCATTTAGAATAGGTTTGTATAATTTACGGTAATCACTATGGATGAAAACACAAACAGTAGGATATGTGTCCTTGTACAGACTAAATTTAAAAAAAATCTTTTTAAACCCTGCACATAAGGAGGGTTTAATTCACTAGTCCTCTTAAGGGATGACACACCAGTTCATGTCTTGTCTAGAAGTTATGACTTGGTGCTTGCAGGGCATAGTGTGTATCTTCTTTAACGGTCCCACTGTTGCCTTAATGGGCATCTAAAGGCTCATACACGCGTGTAATTGCAGTGGCTGACCCATTGTATTTATGAGCGCCTGTTTCGGCAGACCATTGTGCCATATATGGGCGCTTTGCTGGGAAAAAATGCTGTTCGGTCGAGTCTCATTGATGATCCGCCTGTCATTTAAGGTGCTATAGTGCAAGTTGTCCTGTGTTTACGCTGCAATCGGGCCACATTGCGGTTGTGTCGCCAACACTAGCCGAGTGGCGGAACTACTGCCCCCTTCACCCCTGCCCATAACCTCCACGATCACCTTTCTTCAAATCAGCTGTTTAAAAGACCGGACCTAAACGAAAGTGCATATGTTTAATTCATACGTGCTTTCAGCTGTTTAAAAACAGCTGATCATGGACGGAAGAGGGGCCTAGCTTGTTTCATGCTCGTGACTGCCCTTTGCACTGTGATTTTCTCAATAATTCATTATCAGAATTTATGTGATTCACACAAAAAAAGTTAATTGCAGCGCAAAGTGTGGATACACACAATGTAAAGCACTGGCATGTTCCTGTAGCAGCTGATATACTAGCAGCTCCATGTATCAGACCAATTTATCATATATTAGACTTTCATAGTTCCAGTCAACAAAAGAAATAAACTTTTTTTCATAAACTTTAAGTGCTAGATTATTGCTATGAAACGCAGTATTCAACATTTTTTGCCTGCGTCTAGCAGTTTTTATTGAAGCGCAGCTTGCAGTAATAGGACAGGAAACCTTTATTTCGCAGTTTAAGGAAAAAGCTGTTTAGAACTTATGAATCTATTTTGCAAGGATTAAACTAATGGTCCTATTGTTTTTAACCCTTTGTCAACTATTTTTTGTGCGCCATTAAAATATCTTTTACATAAATACTGAACGGCTTCTTTAAAGGATAGGTTCTCATTAAAGGGCATGTCCACCAATAAAATTACATTTTACATATAGCTGCAGCACCCCCCAAAACCCAGTTACAAGACCTGTAGGTGCTAATTTTGCCCCAACCAATCAGATGTTAGCTTTCAAATGTTAAATAATATCTGATTGGTTGGGGCAAAATTAGCACCATAGTTAGCAATAAGATCTTTTATTGAATCTCCCTGCTTGTTTCCTCCCACTGGATTTCATCCTATAGTAAGGAGTCTCCTCCCACTGGGTTGCATCCTATAGTAAGGAGTCTCCTCCCACTGGGTTACATCCTATAGTAAGCAGTCTCCTCTCACTGGGTTACATCCCATCCTATAGTAAGGAGTCTCCTGCCACTGGGTTACATCCTTTAGTAAGGAGTCTCCTCCTACTGGATTTCATCCTATAGTAAGGAGTCTCCTCACACTGGGTTACATCCTATAGTAAGGAGTCTCCTCCCAGTGGATTTCAACCTATAGTAAGGAGTCTCCTCCCACTGGATTTTATCCTATAGTAAGGAGTCTTCTCTAACTGGATTTTATCCTATAGTAAGAAGTCTCCTCTAACTGGATTTTATCCTATAGTAAGGAGTCTCCTCCCTCTGGATTTCATCCTATAGTAAGGAGTCTCCTCCCACTGGGTTACATCATATAGTAAGGAGTCTCCTCCCAGTGGATTTCATCCTATAGTAAGGAGTCTCCTCTAACTGGATTTTATCCTATAGTAAGGAGTCTCCTCCTCATAGTGGATTTCTTCCTATAGTAAGGAGTCTCCTCCCATTGGACTTTATCCCCACTGGATTTTATCCTATAGTAAGGAGTCTCCTCTAACATGATTGTATTCTATAGTAAGGAGTCTCCTCCCACTGGATTTCATCCTATAGTAAGGAGTCTCCTTTAACTTGATTTTATCCTATAGTAAGGACTCTCCTCGCACTGGATTTTATCCTATAGTAAGGCGTCTCCTCCCAGTGGATTTCATCCTGTAGTAAGGAGTCTCCTCCCACTGGATTTCATCCTATAGTAAGGAGTCTCCTCTAACTGGATTTTATCCTATAGTAAGGGGTCTCCTCTAACTGGATTTTATCCTATAGTAAGGAGTCTCCCTCCACTGGATTTCATCCTATAGTAAGGAGTCTCCTCCCACTGGATTTTATCCTATTGTAAGAAGTCTCCTCTAACTGGATTTTATCTTATAGTAAGGAGTCTCCTCCCACTGGATTTCATCCTATAGTAAGGAGTCTCCTCTAACTCGATTGTATTCTATAGTAAGGAGTCTCCTCTAACTCGATTGTATTCTATAGTAAGGAGTCTCTTCCCACTGGATTTCATCCTATAGTAAGGAGTCTCCTTTAACTTGATTTTATCCTATAGTAAGGAGTCTCCTCTAACTCGATTGTATTCTATAGTAAGGAGTCTCTTCCCACTGGATTTCATCCTATAGTAAGGAGTCTCTTCCCACTGGATTTCATCCTATAGTAAGGAGTCTCTTCCCACTGGATTTCATCCTATAGTAAGGAGTCTTACCCCACTGGATTTCATCCTATAGTAAGGAGTCTCCTCTAACTGGATTTTATCCTATAGTAAGGAGTCTCCTCCCACTGGATTTCATCCTATAGTAAGGAGTCTCCTCCCACTGGATTTCATCCTATAGTAAGAAGTCTCCTCCTACTGGATTTCAGTGAGATCATCATACAAGCTGTCATTCTAGCTTCATACACGGGATCAACATTTTGAGTGTTTCGGTAAATTGTTGTAAAAGTTGTAAAAGGGGAAGTAAATTATTTAATCAAGCAGTTAAATCAAAACACATTTTTCAGCACCACAAATATCAAGAGGTTAAGAAAACATTTAAGCTTAATTTATAGCCCAGAACTGCATTTTGCTTTGTCATTGCCTAACATCCTCCTGTGCGGGCAGCGACAGAAGCTCAGATGGCAAAGCTGATCATTTCATTCAGTCACTACAATGTAAACAGATGTTTGATGGACATGTATCCATAATGTAACGTGTTTTCATGCCTTTTAACCAACTTAAAAAAAATAAAAATCAATGGAATATTTTTAAAGAAGAAAGTAAAGATCTGCCAATAAAACCCTATACAAATAGAATCAGTACGCAGAGAAGAGATTGTACTGCATAATAGCGCCCTCTAGCTGTGACCTGTATGCAAATGATGAACATTATACAGAGATTATCCAAAACTGAGCAACAATGTCCTTTATAGAAATGGAAGTTCTGAAAATGGAGCTTTTATATTATATTGTCAATAAGGATTGTGAATGCAAATTCCTTATTTGTCAGTGGCAGAAATACAGTGTATCTCAATACACTACACATAGGGCCTGTCAGGAATGCCAGTTCGCTGGGCACGTGATCTGACCAATCAATCGGTACAAGCTGTCACCACTTAAAGTTATGGCCTTAAAGAAGCCCCAAAACCACTCTTGACGCTCACTGACTATGCACACCCCTGTCCTGGCAGCTAAATGGTTAACACTACACCATTCACTCCAGCAACTAACTGGTTAATTAGCATCAGTCCTTCACAAGCAGTCACAGAGTTAATTAGCATTTACACTGAAAAAAACTCCATTCAACCACATATAAACTTATCAGAGGCTAACTGAGTTCTTTTAGAGCATCAAGACAAAACTGGACAGTGCATATAATACAAAGGTGGACAGTGCATATAATACAAAAATGAAATAAAATGGTGTTACAATAAAATGACATCAATTGGTATAACAGTTATATAAAATAAAAAGGATAAAAATATTCACAGACTCTACTACTTACTAGAAAAGTCCTGTGTCCATACACATTTAGCATGTCCCCTCAGTATGAACACAGTTATAGGGGTTACATGGATTTTTAAACCCCTTGTTGATCCACCCCCCTCCTGGGCTATGCATGAGGTGGGAGTGTCTAAGAATGTCCAGATTTACGACTAGCCAAAAGCATTAATTCCCCCTCAGTTAGGCAGATTCCATATAAATGTAGATATGTACATTGTACTGGGTTATTGACCACATATTCCTCTCCTGTATTAATTATCAATTCCTACAATACCAAACTTGACCTGTATGTAATACATATTTCCCAAGATATCAATAACTCGCCTTGGCAAGCGAATAAGGTCTCCATGTTGGATATCATTTTAATGGGCCTACCTTCCCATTCACAAATATAATATTGTGAATGGGAAGGTATATTCTGTCTCACATAATCCCATACCGAAATACATTTATTTTACCTGTATGACCCTGTTGTAATTAACAGACCCCTAGCTGTAGAGAATTCCAGATACACGGTTCGGCCCCGCATTGTCTGGAAAACAAGATCTGGTTCTATGCTTCACTAATCGTAATATAAACAATAGGACTGTTTCAGGGTGGAATGGTATTTTTATTGGTCCTTTGCAAGAACTAATACCAATAGTTAACCCATTCTTGCCAAGTCACTACACACTTTCCTGACAGGGCCGTATTCAATGGTCATAAAGGTATGACCATGGCAAAAAATCCAACATTTTGGGCTGATCTACTGGTACACTGAAATGTCGGTCTGGAATATTGGATGGTGTTCACCCAGATTATTTGTGGAGGATTCTGTCTTTTCCATAGTTCTGCATCCCCCGTTTACTATAACTTTTACTATTAGGTCAAGAAGAGGCCAGTATTGCCAGTAATGATAAGACAGCAGAGGGTGTGGGCACTCTAAGAGTGGATGACTTTAAAGGTTTCACAGGCAGATCCAATTTGAAAAAGATAGAGGCCTACAGTAGTTGGAGGAGCTCTGACAGAGTGACCTTTGGGTTCTTGGTCACCTCCCCGACTAAAGCCATACTTCCCAGATTGCTCAGTTTAGATGGCAGGCCAGCTCTAGGAAGAGTCCTGGTAGCTTTGAACTTCTTCCACTTAAGGGTAATGGAGGCCACTGTGCTTATTGGGACCTTCAAAGCAGTAGAAATGTTCAGGACGACTCTGTGAATGTCCTTGAGTTGCCCAGCCAGATCCCAGACTTGAATCCGATTGAACATCTCTGAAGAGATCTTAAAATGGCCTCACACCGACGCTTCCCTTCCCATCCCGATGAAGCTTAAGAAGTGCTGCAAAGAGGAATGGGCAAAAGAGCCCAAGGATAGATGTGTGCCAGGCTTGTGGCATCATATTCAAAAAGACTTCAGGCTGTAATTGCTGCCAAAGGCGCATCAACAAAGTACACTGTATGTACGTGTGATTTCACTTTTTATATATTTAATTAACCTGATCAACCTCAAGTAAAAAAGGAAAATAATGTGCTGTGAACACTTTCTGGATGCACTGTACCTTCCACCTTAATATCTAGTTTGTGCCAGGCTGCATATTGGGTGAAAATGTATTTGCTATCACAGAATTTCTTTTGGTCGACTAAATATAATTTTGTTACCAAAGAGTAGCTGCATTCACAACAGGAAACCAATGTCATTTGGTAGTAATTCAGCTCATTTTGAGGAAGTCACGTGCCTGTTACTAAGAAATAACGGTAACCAGTAAAGATGCAGCAGCCATCAAGAAGTTTAACAGCACTTATGGACGATGTGAGTATTACGGTTCTAAGGGTTTTTTGGGGGTTTATTTGGGGGGGAGGGTTAATTTGCCTAAACATATGCCTGGCAGTATATATTGTGTAATACTATAATAAATAAGATATAGGCTAATTTAGTCTAAAATGTTGTTCTTTGATAGTTTAACACCCCCTTCTGTTTGTGTTAAACATGACAAAGGTTTGATGTTTTTTAAAGGGGAAGTTCAGTGGGAAAAATGTTATTATTTTAATTATTTATCTATATCACACATATGTGGGTATTCTACATATTGCCATCATTTTTGCTATGCTTTATTGTGGTCAGTTGTGAGCTGACATATCAGGTTCTGGAACAGTCCTTCTTCTTCCCATAATGCACACTACCTTGGAATGTTCCTAACAGTAATTTCTACTGATTGGCTGTTGGAAGGGTCAAACATGCTCAGATCTCTACTGAGCAACTGAATCAACCCAGGGACTGAGACCATAACAGACGCTATTAGGGGTCCTGCAAACTGGAAGTCAGTATTTTGTAAATATTTCTTTACACACAGAGAAATTCCTGGATGAGCATTTTTTCCCCTTAAAGCCATACTGTGTGCATTTGTGCTGAACTTCCCCTTTAAGGAGTAGGTGCCTAGAGAGGTGTAAGGTGAAAGTATAGTATTAAAATAAAGGTTCAGAATTAGATTCAGAAACTGCAGTGGCAGGAAACCTATTACCAAGTAAAGTTTCTTTAGAAAGTTTCTCAATAAACAGCTAAACATCACTTTGCTGACAGAAAAAGCAGAAAGCCTCCTTGTTTGTCACAAATATCAACAAGATGAAATAAAGTCTATTAAAGCAAATCCACGATCTCTGTCAGACGTTGTATTGGTTAATCCCCTGCGTCAGATTTCCTACTGGGCCCTGTTAGAATAGTCCATTCCTGAATCACTAACAAAACTGCAAGTTTTTTACTGCAGTGAAAACATTAAAGGAATAGTTCACTTGAAAAGTGAACTATTCCTTTAATGTATTGATTGAAGACCGGGAGGTTAAAGGGCATGTCCACCCTAAAAATAAATTTTTGGCATAAGGTAGAAAATTCTTTAATCAATATCTCAGGAGCCAGGATCAAAGATTGCAGAAACTTACCTTTTGGGCGATCCACCGCAGCAGAACTGACAGGTCCCAACTTCTTCCTGGTTCTAATCAATGATATTGCACATGCAAGATAATGCGTGCTATAGTTGATAAATACAAGGGAATTCAAAGTGCTGCTGCGTTGGTTCATTAAATAGCTTTAAAAAAGGCATGGATAAGTTTCTAAAACTATCAAATATTGAGAATTACTGGTATTAATACATATACTGTAGTTCTGGTTGGTACGGGGATACTATATAATATTGAGAATTACTGGTATTAATACATATACTGTAGTTCTGGTTGGTACAGGGATACTATATAATATTGAGAATTACTGGTATTAATACATATACTGTAGTTCTGGTTGGTACGGGGATACTATATAATATTGAGAATTACTGGTATTAATACATATACTGTAGTTCTGGTTGGTACAGGGATACTATATAATATTGAGAATTACTGGTCCTGGATTTGGGACAGAGGGGGGGCCCTGGATTTGGGACAGAGGGGGGCCTCTGGATTTGGGACAGAGGGGGCCCCTGGCCTTAGACAGAGGGGGGACTCTGGCCTTGGGACACTAAAAGGGTACTCTGGCCTTGGGACATGGAGGAGGACTATGGCCTTGGGACACTAAGGGGGCACTCTGTGCTTCTAGCACCCGTTATTGTAGCGGGCTTAATGTCTAGTAATATAATAATAATAATATAATATTAAAAGCATATTACTCTAGGTAAGGAGCAGCCGTGGGGGGACCGGGAGGGAGGGGGAAAAGGGCTGTACTGCACATGCCACTGTCCTTACTGAGGACAGATCAAAGGCAGAAGGCAGCTCCAGCCTCCTGTACTTTGGACAAGCATTGCAGGAGAACCATAAGGAGCAGAGATGGAAGGTAAGGATTTTTTTTAAACTACACAATGGGGCCAACACTGGGGCAAATTTTAGTTTTTGGGGGTGGACATGTCCTTTAAGGGTGAACAATAGAGCATTCTAAAGCTAAAGCTCAACCCCCCCTGTGTCCACCTAGAAATCAGACAATCAGAAGGTAAAGTGCACAGGTGGGAGAAAGTAATGTAAGCACACACAGCAGGGTGAAGGATGAAGCGATGTGTGCATGGTGGCAGTATTCCTTTTAAGAGATACAAGATTTAGCAGGTGCTATTCATCCACAGCAGCCGATTAGCTGTTAGCTATTCATTGTATTCATTGGTTTCTTGCATTCAGAAAAATATCTGATTGGTCGCAAACCTTTTGCCATTCTATTACATTGGCCCCTATAGTCTGTAACTGTTAAACATTCTCTACAATTCTATTTCCTTTGCCCCTATAGTCTGTAACTCATGTTATTTTGAGCAGAAAGCCACAAAATAAAAACATGTTGTTTTGTTTGCATCTCACAATCTGTAATTCTTATTATCACATTTTCAGGGTCTGTTACGCATCTGTGACTACATGGTGACCCCTACTGGTCATATACGATAATAAAATCTATTTTAGAAACACAGAGCTACAAATTCCCAGTCAGACTATGCGGCGGAGGAGCGAGTGATCGGGTAAGTTTCTCACCTTCTCTCCTGGCTCCTGCAGGTTTTATTAAAGAACGGGAGGTAAGACACAGCTCCTTTACCTCCTGATCTTCAATAAAACTAAATGGCAAAATTTTTTTAGCAGTGGAGATACTCTTTAAAACTGGCCATATACAAGAGGCCATATTTATAAATGCGCGGTATTGCTATTTTGCAATACTGCGCCTTTAACAATCGTGGCTATACTGGCTATATTATGGCTATACTCTTAAACCGACTAAAACCCAAACTGTTGTGTGCCGTCTATTTATCTTAACCTGCGCTCGCCTTGACATGGTGATTTTATTTTTTACTTCTCCTTTAAAATGGCTTGTTTGATCACTGATAACTTCAAGGATGAGGAGAGCTAATCTGGCAGGAAAATGTTTGGTTATTTGGGTATATTTATAATAATATTGGCTGGTGTGCCTTAACTTCCTATGAATCGCCCCCCTGTCCTTGATTATAGGAAGCGTGAGAGCAAAGCCACCCCTTCCTAACTCAAAACAAACTGGTGAGCACACGGTATCTCGCTGGTATACAGTTCTATGTTATACATATTCTATTTTTCATAAAAAATCTAGATATATCGTCTCGGATTCTGAAAATATATTTATCTTATTTAGAGGAATTAAAGGAATTGTACACTGAAAAAAATAATTTGCCTCATTTTAATTTATTAATGAGTATGTGTAAGCAGCACTTACCATATATACTCGAGTATAAACTGACCGAGTATAAACTGACCGAGTATAAACCGACCGAGTATAAACCGACCGAGTATAAACCGACCGAGTATAAACAGACCAAGTATAAACTGACCCGAGTATAAACCGACCCGAGTATAAACTGACCGAGTATAAACCGACCCGAGAATAAACTGACAGAGTATGAACTGAGATACCTATTTTACCTGAAAAAATAATAAAAGTGATCGACTCAAGTATAAACCGAGGGTAGAAATTATGATCAATACTGTCTTCTGATTCTGTATTGTTTTGAGGCTTTAGTTGCCCTTTAAATGGACAGCAGAATTCCCAAACAGTAGTCCCATACAGTTATAACCAAATCCAGTATGACTATTACTGTACAAGTCCAAGTCCAGTATGACTATAAGGACAACTAAAGCCTTAAAACAGTACAGAATCAGAAGGCAACAAAAGATACCATCCTCCTTCTGATTCTATATGGTTTTGAGGCTTTAGTTGCCCTTTAAATGGACAGCAGAATTCCCATACAGTAATAGCCATACTGGATTTGACTATTACTGTATGGGAATTATGCTGCTCATTTAAAAGACCACTAAATTCTCATTCATTGGCACTCCAGATGTTTGGAAACTACAACTCCCAGCATGCGTTAGTAGCTGGGAGTTGTAGTTTCCAAACATCTACACACTCACCCTCCCAACCAGTTAAGTGGGTACCTTCTGCTTTCTTCTCTGTTCATCTGTGGGCTCTCCATTGCTGTGTGCTTCTCTATCCTGCAGTCAGTCACTAACTTTAGCAATCCGTCAGCCGCTCGCTCATTCCCTGTTCTTGCGCGCCAGCTGACGTCACTACTTGAAGCTGGGCAGTGACATCAGCTGGGCTTGAGCGAGCGGCTGCCGGATTGCTAAGGTTAGTGACTGACTCGAGTATAAACCGAGGACGAGTTATCAGGATGATTTTACAGCCTGAAAAACTTTGTTTATACTCGAGGATATACAGTACTGTGTGTTTGTGTTGCTGCATAACTTAAAGAGGAACTGTGGTCCAAAAATGACTTAAGGTAAATTGATAGGAATTGCTCTCCTGAGAGTTTTTGCAATTTATTTCCATTGTTTATTTTGCATAGTTTTGAAGATATTTACATTTTTGTGTGTGATATGGCAGCTGCATCACCAGGTCCCCTGCACTTCCTGCTTCCTGCTCTGAAACCATGTCAGTCAATCTGCCCTGTGTCTCCTTCCCTTTGCAGCCCCCCTGGTCCCTCCCACTCATGGACCCCATGGTCCCTCCAGTTGCAGGCCCCCCTTGGCCCCTTCCCTTACAGCCCCATGTGGCCCCGCCCACTCGTGGGTTTCTAAGCCCCGCCCACTCACGGATGACTAAGCCCTACCCACTCATGGGTGTCTAAGGCCCTCCCAGGTGCTGTGGCCCACTCTGACACCAATCCACTACCCCTACCCCTCCCCCCCAAAAAAACTCTGTGGAAACTTTTCAGGCAGAGTGAGAACTCTGTTTTCACACTGTGAGAGAGAAGGGCTGTACTTTACCTTCTCTGCAGCTGCAGGTCCTTCACACAGCAGAGAGGAGGAGGGACATCCTGTCTCCCTCACACACTGAGGGAGTCTGAGGCTGTGCTCGCCAGCGGCACTGTGCAGGAGAAGCCTCAGGAATGTCACATGTCAGCCTCCTACCCATTAACTTTCTGGTCAGTCATTTCTGTGTATCTTGGGCTGTGGAGCACGTAGAGAGGTGGTTGATGGCTCGTTTTAAAGGTAGGAAATTGGCCTTTTATTTAAACTCAACCTGTTTAGAGACCACCGTTCCCCTTTAAAGGACAACTCCATCCTCATAAGAACATATTTTAGAAAGAATGGCCTCTTTAAAATATGTTGATATATCATACTTTGTCCTATAAATTCATTAATGTATTGCCTGCTATGCTTCTGGATGCCTCATGGAAATTGAGCAATTTTTAAACCTGTACTGAGCCTGTACTGAGCCTGGGCATGCTCAGAAGAGGCAGATAGGGGATTAACATTCAGTCATTGGCTGTGATGTCAACTGTCAAATCCATAAAGAAAGCTGCATTAGGCACTGAATAAGTAAACCTGTGTAGGGAGGTGCTAGATTCAGAGAATTAACAATATAGAGAGGATAGGAAGAGAGATCTGATCTGCAACACTCTAATGACACAATATATTGGTAAAAGTGAAAGGCTAAAAATCCTTTATTTTATTTGACAGGGATATACATTAAAAACAATTAAAAAGCCACCAATCTCCTCAAAGTCTATGGTGAGTCTAAATAATCTCAGTAATATATATATACATATATACTCTCAGAGTCTATAGGTCCCCAAAAGTCAGTAATACAGTCACAAAGTCATTATTTGGTCAGAAACATAAACATCATGGGGGTTACCCTACTTACGACCTGAGGTACAGTAAAAAGGAGAGAAGTGGGATAAGATCAAGTCCATCACATGGTAGGACGCGTTTCGCTGTCAAATCCATGTCAAACGTTTCGCTGCCAAATCCATAACTGGCAGTTACTAACTGGAAGAACGAGGAAGGAGAAACAGGGAAACAGGACATTGTGCATGATTTCAGGTTAGACTTATATATTTGAAATCTCAAACTATTACCATTTAGGGTTTTGAAGGGTGATTTACCTGTAAGTTTTCATTTTGGGGCTGGACTTGCCCTTTAAGCTCAGTCCCTCAGTCCCCCAGCCCTCTGCCAGGGGCAAGCATGCTCAGTAATCCCTATGAGGCAGCATTGGGAGAGGCAATTTCCCACCATGCAGTTCACTTTACCATTCCAGCTACAGCAAAACTATGCATAACAGAAAGTTTATCATACAAAGGCACTTGATTGACAGCTGAAATGTAAGATGTTTCAGACTGGATATCTGACATATCAGTGGACAGATCAATAAGAAAATGGTACAGTGATAGTTGGGAATAATTATACTTTCTAGAAATGGGAAATTAAAAAAACAAATTTCCCAGTATACATATTTTTATATTCCAAAAATGCTTTTTGACCGAAGTTTGCCCTTAGCTGCATCTACATATAGTAAAGATTAACAGGGGGATTCACTCAGAATCTCCCCCCCACGTAAGTATTTAGCAACAGCTGGTGTTAAATACTTACATGCGCACAGCTGCTGGTAAATAGGCAGTGTCTCTTCCGATACCAAGGGTTAAATTCACGCTAACCAGTCGTAAATTGACCCTGTAAATGCCTTCGCTGGAGATAATGTAATGCAAGTTTTACAAGCACTGAAAGTTATGCAATGCCAATTGCCCTTTAGCTTGTTTTGGATAAGTTAAAGGGCAAGTCTACCCTCAAAGAAAGAATTGTTTTTTGTTAATAACCAGGACCCCCCCAAACCTAAGTTTTGTTCTACTTCAGGTCAGCATCCTCTGCTGCTGTTGCGAGCTGGTTACGAGGAAAGGACACTTTCAGTAGCATCACTGTCACATCCTTAACTGACAGCTGCTACCCAGAAGCAACAATAAGAAGGAGAGGGCTAGGGTGAGGGGTCTGACTTTATAAGTATCCTTAGGAGTGTTGGAAGAAAAGCTGAGCCCAACCTAGGTGTGGGGGGTGGGTGAGTAGGGGGGGTTCCTGGATATTAATTTAAATGGAGGTTACCCTTTAAACTTAAACAGGGTTATTCAGTAAAAGTTCTTATTGTTAAAAATTATGCTAATTTTGCCCCAACCAATCAGATGTTAACTTTCAAATGTTACATAACATCTGATTGGTTGGGGCAAAATTAGCATCATTTTTAACAATAAGAACTTTTATTAAATCTCCCTGAAAGTGTGCAATAAAACAACTTACATTTGTAAGCATTGGTAAGGCCTCATTTGGAATATGCAGTGCAATTTTGGAATCCTGTGTACAAAAATGACATCTTTGAAATGGAAAGGTTCAGAGAAGGGCAACTAAATTAATAAGGGGATTGGGGGAGCTTGAATATGAAGAGAGACTGGAAAAGTTACAATTATGTACGCTGGAGAAAAGGCGCTTGCGTGGGGATATGATTACTGTGTATAAATACATTAACGGGCCATACAATAAACTATCTGGGGCATTGTTCACCAAGAGAACATGTCAAAGGACACGAGGACATCCCTTAAGACTTGAAGAAAAAAGGTTTAGGCTTCAAGCTCGGAAAGGGTTTTTCACTGTGAGAACGGTAAAGCTATGGAACTGTCTTCCAGTGGACGTTGTAATGGCAGGTTCATTGGCCAGTTTCAAAAAAAAGCTGGATGAGTTTCTGCAAACAAGGAATGTTGCAAGTTACTGGTATTGATACATAAAGTAGAGTTGATCCAGGGAAATTTCCGATTGCCACTTGGAGTCAGGAAGGAATTTTTTCCCCCTTCATAAATTTGGTGGGTTTTTTTTGCCTTCCTCTGGATCAACAGTTAGGCAGGAAATGAGGATATTGCTAGATGGGTTGGACTGGATGGACGTATGTCTTTATTCAACCTCAAATACTATACTAAATACTATACTATATCATATAGTGAGAATACGTCTTCATACCCACATAAATGTTATCTAGCCCTACAAACTGTACATTTTATAAATGATAATAAAGTAATACAGCTTCAGGGTCAGACCAATACATAAACCAGGGGTGCCAGATCTACCATACACTGCGGGCTGCACTAGTGGGACTTCAAAGAGCAACCGGGCTGCTTTACATGAGACTGTAAAATGGTATTAATGTTTACCAGCAGATTACAGCCAACTGGACCCCGCATGATCAGCCATGATTTGGTTGTGAATGATTGGTTAGGCTTAAAAACTGCTTGATCAATCGTCTGTTTGCGAAACATTGTGGAACAAGTAAAACTGTAGCACTGGTCGACGTTACGTTGGTTTGACCATCACATTAGCCTAACATTGTACCAGTGAAGGGCCGGCATTTCATGACACTGGCACAGCAAAGTGGTTAATCAAAGCAGGCAAAAGCAATGTCACCTTGTAGGTAGCCTCTGGGCTCTTGAACTCAGGGTATTACTTTATTTAAAGGCAGGGATCGTATATAAAGGATTTCTCTATTTCCTACTCTGGCTCCAGTCTCGGGGACTGTAAAGGCTTGATCTCATTCCAGTAACATGTGGTTGCATTGGTCTTTTATCTGTGCCAATTCGTAACAGCCCACACAACCACTGACTAAAGCTCAGTGAGTATTAACCTACACAGGCAGTGATCCAGCAGGGCCGCATGGTGAGGGTAATGAGTGTTAATGACATCATTCTGCTTATCTGTCAGGAATCGGATGTGCTGTATCGCCAGGAGATATACATAAACATATGGAAAAACAGTGTTATAGATATGGAAAGCAGGAAAACCCAGGGTGTTGGGAAAGAAATAGATTTTAAAAATCTTCATTGTTTCATGGCCCAGAACTGAACGTTTGACAACATTGTATCATTCTGTAAATGTGTTAGTCAACACAGACAGCCTCATTGAAGGACAACTGTATGGTTTTTGCTCCACCCACCTTGTGGCCCAGGGCCTAACCAATGGGAAGACATGTTCTGCAAGAAGCACCTTTTACCATTGGATAAATCCCAGAATGAGGTGAGGTTGAGCTTAGACAAAACTATTGTCCTTTAATACTGGCCGCAGCAAAAAAACAAGGAGTTAAACTTGCAGATGGGTGAAATCTGGCATTGAATACAGGAAAGGAGATCTACCCACAGTGGTGGCAGTACTGGGTAAATCTTTTTTTATATTTATTTAGGAAGATTTACTCAGAGCCGCAGCCTCTCTGGGTACTGTAGATCTCTGTTGCAAGATTCACCAACGGTTGTGCAGTTCTAAATGTAACCCATGTAACTAGCTATTAGCTGGCCTAAATATTCCCTGCAAGCAAGGGGTTAAAATTATGCAGTGAATTGGTTAACGTAACTTTGACCCCACTTCAAGTGGTTGAGGCCAGCCGTGAATTCCCCCAATTGTATATTCCATTGATGGTTTGACCAAGCCTTTTGGGAACTTGTACTCCTCCCAAAGTTGGGTCATGTGCTTGTTTGAGCAAAAGAGTCAGATTTAGGCTGGCAAAGCGCATAGAAGGCGCTGTCAGCTCACACGGCAACTACAAGTAGGTTAGGACCAAGCTAAAGAAAGCAAACTTGGCAAGGATGGCTGGGCTTAATAATTAATTGGCCAATTGTTTTTATTTATCCATGGTTCATGGCAGGCTAGTTAAAGCAGCTCCCTTATGGATATATAGCTAATGTATAATTGGGATTGTTTATGCATTAGGATTCAATTGAAATTTAAAATAAATATCTATTTAAATATAATTTAACCAATTAAAATTCTTGTCGGTTACTATATTAAATGTACTATTTATAGGAATTTTAAATAACCAAAACCCAACCCAAAAATACCTACCGTACCTACCAGGTAGGTCTCTTTTCCTTCACTGACCCCCTAATGGCCTTTCTCTCTTGCGCAAAGGAGGGATGTCAAAACTCTTCTTCATGTCGGAGTAGGAGAGGGAAGACACAATTAAGAGGATTTGGGAAGTAATAATAAAAATAAATATGTCTGTGTTAGTAGAGTGGGAGCACAGAGAGAGAACAGGGAGACAGTAGATAATATGGGGGGACAGAATATAATAGAACAGAATGGGACTGGGTCATGTGACCACACAGAGAGATCAGGGAGACGGTAGATAATATGGGGGGACAGAATATAATAGAACAGAATGGGACTGGGTCATGTGACCACACAGAGAGAACAGGGAGGCGGTAGATAATATGGGGGAACAGAATATAATAGAACAGACTGGGACTGGGTCATGTGACCACACAAGAGAGAACAGGGAGACGGTAGATAATATGGGGGGACAATATATAGAAAACTCGGTGACTGAGTCATGTGACCACACAGGGATAGCACAGGGAGACGTAGATAATATGGGGGACAAATATAATGAACAGAATGGGACTGGGTCATGTGACCACACGAGAGAACAGGGAGAAGAACGGTAGATATATGGGGGGACAGAATAATAGAACAGACTGGGACTAGTCTGTGACCACACAAGAGAACAGGGACGAGTAGATAATATGGGGGTCAGAATATAATAAACAGACTGGGACTGGTCATGTGACCACACAGAGAGAACAGGAGACGGTAGATAATATGGGGGTACATAATATAATATAACAGATGGGACTGGTCATGTGACCCACCAGAGAGAACGGAGACGTAGATATATGGGTACAGAATTAATAGAACAGACTGGCGACTGAGTTCTGTACCACACAGAGAGACAGGGAGACGTAGATAATATGGGGGTACAGAATATAATGAACATAATGGGACGGGTCATGTGACCACACAGAGACAGGGAACGTAGATATATGTGATGGTGTGGATGTGCGATGGATGATGAGATATTTAATATATTGGGGGCTGATGTTGAGTGACAGTATGTTATGATATGTCTCTGGCTTGCTGATGAGACGACTGGCGCTGTTAGTCTGTGCGCCTACGTAGTAGCTGTCGCTGGGTCGCTTCCGCTGGGTGATCGTGTTTGGGTGGGCAGGGTGGACTGCGAGATGCATGCATAGACTTCTGGGGCACTGGCTTGTCGTGTCCGACGGTGCCTGTGGCTGTTCGCTGGTCTGTGTCCGGCGAACGGGGACGCGTAGTTGGTGGGGTGCCGTTTGTACGCTGGTGTTGCTGCGTCTGTCTGTCTCTGCTGACTCCCAGACGCTGGGACGGGATGCGTGATATGGTGGGGGGGGGACAGAATATAATAGAACAGACTGGGACTGGTCATTGACCACACAGAGGAACAGGGAGACGGTAGATAATATGGGGGACAGAATATAATAGAACAGACTGGGACTGGTCATGTGACCACACAGAGAGAACAGGGAAACGGTAGATATAATGGGGGACAGAATATAATAGAACGATGGGACTGGGTCATGTACCACACAGAGAGAACAGGGAGACGGTAGATAATATGGGGGACAGAATATAATAGAACAGATGGGACTGGTCATGTGACCACACAGAGAGAACAGGGAGACGGTAGATAATATGGGGGGACAGAATATAAAGAACAGAATGGGACTGGGTCATGTGACCACACAGAGAGAGAACAGGGAGCGGTAGATAATATGGGGGGACAGAATATAATAGAACAGACTGGGACTGGGTCATGTGACCACACAGAGAGAACAGGGAGACGGTAGATAATATGGGGACAGAATATAATAGAACAGACTGGGACTGGTCATGTGACCACACAGAGAGAACAGGGAGACGGTAGATAATATGGGGGGACAGAATATAATAGAACAGACTGGGACTGGGTCATGTGACCACACAGAGAGAACAGGGAGACGGTAGATAATATGGGGACAGAATATAATAGAACAGACTGGGACTGTCATGTGACCACACAGAGAGAGAACAGGGAGACGGTAGATAATATGGGGGGACAGAATATAATAGAACAGAATGGGACTGGGTCATGTGACCACACAGAGAGAACAGGAACGGTAGATAATATGGGGGGACAGAATATAATAGAACAGATGGGACTGGGTCTGTGACCACACAGAGAGAACAGGAGAACGGTAGATAATATGGGGGGCAGAATATAATAGAACGAACTGGGACTGGTCATGTGACCACACAGAGAGAACAGGGAGACGGTAGATATATGGTGGGGGACAGAATATAATGAACAGAATGGGACTGGGTCATGTGACCACACAGAGAGAAACGGGAGACGGTAGATAATATGGGGGGACAGAATATAATAACAGATGGGACTGGGTCATGTGACCACACAGAGAGAACAGGGAGACGGTAGATAATATGGGGGGACAGAATATAATAGAACAGGTGGACTGGGTCATGTGACCACACAGAGAGAGAACAGGGAAGGTAATAATATGGGGGGACAGATATAATAGAACAGAATGGGACTGGTCATGTGACCACACAGAAAGAACAGGGACGGTAGATAATATGGGGGACAGAATATATAGAACAGATGGGACTGGTCATGTGACCACACAGAGAAAGACAGGAGACGGTAGATATAATGGGGGACAGAATATAATAGAACAGATGGGACTGGGTCATGTGACCACACAGAGAGAGAACAGGGAGACGGTAGATAATATGGGGGACAGAATATAATAGAACAGACTGGGACTGGGTCATGTGACCACACAGAGAGAACAGGGAGACGGTAGATAATATGGGGGGACAGAATATATAGAACAGATGGGACTGGGTCATGTGACCACACAGAGAGAGAACAGGGAGACGGTAGATAATATGGGGGGACAGAATATAATAGAACAATGGGACTGGGTCATGTGACCACACAGAGAGAGAACAGGGAGACGGTAGATAATATGGGGTACAGAATATAATAGAACAGATGGGACTGGGTCATGTGACCACACGAGAGAACAGGAGACGGTAATATAATGGGGGACATATAATAAACAGACTGGGACTGGGTCATGTGACCACACAGAAGAACAACGTGATAATATTGGGGGGACAGAAATAATAGAACAGATGGGACTGGGTCTTGTGACCAACAGAGAGAACAGGGAGACGGGAATAATATGGGGGGACAGAATATAATAGAACAGACTGGGACTGGGTCATGTGACCACACGAAGAAGAACAGGGAGACGGTAGATAATATGGGGGGACAGAATATATAGAACAGACTGGGACTGGGTCATGTGACCACACAGAGAGAACGGGAGACGTAGATAATATGGGGGACAGAATATAATAGAACAGACTGGGACTGGGTCATGTGACCACACGAGAGAACGGGAGACGGTAGATAATATGGGGGGACAGAATATAATAGAACAGACTGGGACTGGGTCATGTGACCACACAGAGAGAGACAGGGAGACGGTAGATAATATGGGGGGACAGAATATAATAGAACAGACTGGGACTGGGTCATGTGACCCACAGAGAGAACAGGAGACGGTAGATTATGGGGGGACAGAATATAATAGAACAGATGGGACTGGTCTGTGACCACACAGAGAGAAGACAGGGAGACGTAAGTAATAATATGGGGGGACAGAATTATAAGAACAATGGGACTGGGTCATGTGACCACAAGAGAGAACAGGGAGACGGTAGATATAATGGGGGGCAGAATAATAATAGAACAGATGGGACTGGGTCATGTGACCACACAGAGAGAACAGGGAGACGGTAGATAATATGGGGGGACGAATATAATAAACAGATGGGACTGGGTCATGGTGACCACACAGAGAGAGAACAGGGAGACGGTAGATATTATGGGGGGACAGAATATAATAGAACAGAGTGGGACTGGGTCATGTGACCACACAGAGAGAACAGGGAGACGGTAGATAATATGGGGGGACAGAATATAATAGAACAGAGTGGGACTGAGTCATGTGACCACACAGAGAGAACAGGGAGACGGTAGATAATATGGGGGGACAGAATATAATAGAACAGACTGGGACTGGGTCATGTGACCACACAGAGAGGAGAACAGGGAGACGGTAGATAATATGGGGGGACAGAATATAATAGAAGACTGGGACTGGGTCATGTGACCACACAGAGAGACAGGGAGACGGTAGATAATATGGGGACAGAATATATAGAACAGAATGGGACGGGGTCATGTACCACACAGAGAGAACAGGGAGACGGTAGATAATATGGGGGGACAGATATAATAGAAACAACTGGGACTGGGTCATGTGACCCACACAGAGAGAGACAGGGAAGCGAGTAGATATATGGGGGACAGAAATAATAGAACAGAATGGGACTGGGTCATGTGACCACACAGAGAGAGACAGGGAGACGGTAGATAATATGGACAGAATATAATAGAACAGATGGGACTGGTCATGTGACCACACAGAGAGACAGGAGACGGTAGATATATGGGGGGACAGAATATAATAGAACAGTGGGACTGGTCATGTGACCACACAGAGAGAACAGGGAGACGGTATATATATGGGGGACAGATATATAGAACAGATGGGACTGGTCATGTGACCACACAGAGAAACAGGGAGACGGTAGATAATATGGGGGGACATAAATATAATAGAACAGAATGGGACTGGGTCATGTGACCACACAGAGAGAACAGGGAGACGGTAGATAATATTGGGGGACAGATATAATAGAACAGACTGGGACTGGGTCATGTACCACACAGAGAGAGACAGGGAACGGTAGATAATTGGGGGGACAGAATATAATAGAACGATGGGACTGGGTCATGTGACCACACGAGAGAACAGGGAGACGGTAGATAATATGGGGGGACAAAATATAATAGAAACAGAATGGGACTGGGTCATGTGACCACACAGAGAGAGAGGAGACGTTAGATAATATGGGGGGACAGAATATAATAGAACAGACTGGACTGGGTCATGTGACCACACAGAGAAAACAGGAGAGCTAGATAATATGGGGACAGAATATAATAGAACAGACTGGGGACTGGGTCATGTGACCACACACAGAGAGAACAGGGAGACGGTAATAATATTGGGGGGACAGAATATAATAGAACAGACTGGACTGGGTCATGTGACCACACAGAGAGAACAGGGAGACGGTAGATAATATGGGGGGACGAATATAATAGACAGATGGGACTGGGTCATGTGACCACACAGAGAGAACAGGGAGACGGTAGATAATATGGGGGGACAAATATAATAGAACAGATGGGACTGGGTCATGACCACACAGAGAAGAACAGGAGACGGTAGATAATATGGGGGGACAGAATATAATAGAACAGATGGGACTGGGTCATGTGACCACACAGAGGCGGGACGCGTGATATATGGGGGGGCGATATTAAACAGACGGGACTGGGTCATGTGACCACACCAGAGAGAGGGAGACGGTAGTATTGGGGGGACAGAATATATAGAACAGCGGGACTGGGTCATGTGACCACACAGAGAGAACAGGGAGACGGTAGATATTGGGGGGACAGAATATAATAACAGAATGGGACTGGGTCATGTGACCACACAGAGAGAAAGGGAGACGGTAGATATATAGGGGGACAGAATATATGAACAGATGGACTGGGTCATGTGACCACACAGAGAGAACAGGGGACGGTAGATAATATGGGGGACAGAATATAATAGAACAACTGGGACTGGGTCATGTGACCACACAGAGAGAACAGGAGACGGTAGATAATATGGGGGGACAAATATAATAGAACAGATGGGACTGGGTCATGTGACCACACAGAAGAACAGGGAGACGGTAGATAATATGGGGGACAGAATATAATAGAACAGATGGGACTGGGTCATGTGACCACACAGAGAGAACAGGAGACGGTAGATAATATGGGGGACAGATATAATAGAACAGATGGGACTGGGTCATGTGACCCACACAGAGAGAACAGGGAGACGTAGATAATATGGGGACAGAATATAATAGAACAGACTGGGACTGGGTCATGTGACCACACAGAGAGAGAACAGGGAGACGGTAGATAATATGGGGGGACAGAATATAATAGAACAGACTGGGACTGGGTCATGTGACCACACAGAGAGAAAGGAGACGGTAGATAATATGGGGGGTGGAGTGGGGACTGGCTGGGTCTGTGACCACACAGAGAGAACAGGGAGACGGTAGATAATATGGGGGGACAGAATATAATAGAACAGATGGACTGGGTCATGTGACCACACAGAGAGAACAGGAGACGGTAGATAATATGGGGGGACCGAATATAATAGACAGATGGGACTGGGTCTTGACCACACAGAGAGAACAGGGAGACGGTAGATAATATGGGGGGACAAATATAAATCAGATGGGACTGGGTCATGTGACCACACAAGAGAACAGGGAGACGGTAGATAATATGGGGGGACAGAATATAAAGAACAGACTGGGACTGGGTCATGTGACCCACACAGAGAGAACAGGGAGACGGTAGATAATATGGGGGGACAGAATTAATAGAACAGAGTGGGACTGGGTCATGTGACCACACAGAGAGAGAACAGGGAGACGGTAGATAATATGGGAGACAGAATATAATAGAACAGATGGGACTGGGTCATGTGACCACACAGAGAGAACAGGGAGACGGTGATAATATGGGGGACAGAATATAATGAACAGATGGACTGGGTCATGTGACCACACAGAGAGAACAGGGAGACGGTAGATATATATGGGGACAGAAATATAATAGAAGATTGGACTGGGGTCATGTGACCCACACAAGAGAACAGGGAGACGGTAGATAATATGGGGGACAGAATATAATGAACAGACTGGACTGGGTCATGTGACCACACAGAGAGAGAACAGGGAGACGGTAGATAATTATGGGGGACAGAATATAATAGAACAGACTGGGACTGGGTCATGTGACCACACAGAGAGAGAACAGGGAGACGGTAGATAATATGGGGGGGACAGAATATAATAGAACAGAATGGGACTGGGTCATGTGACCACACAGAGAGAGAACAGGAAGTATAATCTGTGGAAGATATATGGGACAGAATATTAGAACAGATGGGACTGGTCATGTGACCACACAGAGAGAACAGGGAGACGGTAGATAATATGGGGGACAGAATATAATAGAACAGATGGGACTGGGTCATGTGACACACACAGAGAGACAGGGAGACGGTAGTAATTGGGGGGACAGAATATAATAGAACAGATGGGACTGGTCATGTGACCACACAAGAGAAGCAGGAGACGGTAGATAATATGGGGGGCAGAATATAATAACCAGATGGGACTGGGTCATGTGACCACACAGAGAGAACAGGGAGACGGTAGATAATATGGGGGACAGAATATAATAGAACAGAATGGGACTGGGTCATGTGACCACACAGAGAGAACAGGGAGACGGTAGATAATATGGGGGGACAAATATATATAACAATGGGACTGGGTCATGTGACCACACAAGAAAGGGAGACGTAGACGTAGATAATATGGGGGGACAGAATATAATAGAACAGATGGGACTGGTCATGTGACCACACAGAGAGAACAGGGAGCGGTATAATAATTGGGGGACAGATATATAGAACAGATGGGCTGGGTCATGTGACCACACCGAGAGAACGGAGACGTAGATAATATGGGGGACAGAATATATAGAACGACTGGGACTGGGTCATGTGACCCCACAAGAGACGGGAGCCGGTAGATTATGGGGGACAGAATTAATAGCGTGGGACTGGGTCATGTGACCCACCGGGGGAGAACGGTAGATAAAATATGGGGGGACAGAATATAATAGAACAAATGGGACTGGGTCATGTGACCACACAGAGAGAGAACATAGAGACGGTAGATAATATGGGGGGACAGAATATAATAGAACAGTGGGACTGGTCATGTGACCACACAGAGAAGAACAGGAGACGGTAGATAATATGGGGGACAGAATATAATAGAACAGATCTGGGACTGTTCATGTGACCACACAGAGAGAAACAGAGACGGGTAGATAATATGGGGGGACAGAATATAATAGAACAGACTGGGACTGGGTCATGTGACCACACAGAGAGAGAACAGGGAGACGGTAGATAATATGGGGGACAGAATATAATAGAACAGATGGGACTGGGTCATGTGACCACACAGAGAGACAAGGAACGGTAGATAATATGGGGGACAGATATATAATAGACAGACTGGGACTGGGTCATTGACACACACAGGGAGAACAGGAGACGGTAGATAATATGGGGGGACAGAATATAATAGAACAGAATGGGACTGGTCATGTGACCACACAGAGAGAAAGGGAGACGGTAATAATATGGGGGGACAGAATATAATAGAACAGACTGGACTGGGTCTGTGACCACACAGAGAGAACAGGGAGACGGTAGATAATATGGGGGGACAGAATATAATAGAACAGACTGGGACTGGTCATGTGACCACACAGAGAGAACAGGGAGACGGTAGATAAATAGGGGGGGACAGAATATAATAGAACAGATGGGACTGGGTCATGTGACCACACAGAAGAACAGGGAGACGGTAGATAATATGGGGGGACAGAATATAATAAAACAGAATGGGACTGGTCATGTGACCACACAGAGAGAACAGGAGACGGTAGATAATATGGGGGGACAGAATATAATAGAACAGACTGGGACTGGGTCATGTGACCACACAGAGAGAACAGAGACGGTAGATAATATGGGGGGACAGAATATAATAGAACAGAATGGGACTGGGTCATGTGACCACACAGAGAGAACAGGGAGACGGTAGATAATATGGGGGGACAGAATATAATAAACAGATGGGACTGGGTCATGTGACCACACAGAGAGAGAACAGGGAGACGGTAGATAATATGGGGGACAAATATAATAGAACAGATGGGACTGGTCTGTGACCAACACAGAGAGAACAGGGAGACGGTAGATAATATGGGGGGACAGAATATAATAAAGAACAGCTGGGACTGGTCATGTGACCACACAGAGAGAGAACAGGGAGACGGTAGATAATATGGGAGACAGAATATAATAGAACAGAATGGGACTGGGTCATGTGACCACACAGAGAGAGAACAGGGAGACTGTAGATAATATGGGGGGACGAATATAATAGAACAGACTGGGACTGGGTCATGTGACCACACAGAGAGAGAACAGGGAGACGGTAGATAATATGGGGGGACAGAATATAATAGACAGATGGGACTGGGTCATGTGACACACACAGAGAGAACAGGAGACGGTAGATAATATGGGGGACAGAATATAATAGAACAGACTGGGACTGGGTCATGTGACCACACAGAGAGAACAGGGAGACGGTATATAATATGGGGGGACAGAATATAATAGAACAGACTGGGACTGGGTCATGTGACCACACAGAGAGAACAGGAGACGGTAGATATATAGGGACAGATAAATAGACAGTGGAGCTGGGTCATGTGACCACACAGAGAGAGAACAGGGAGACGGTAGATAATATGGGGGGACAGAATATAATAAACAGATGGGACTGGGTCATGTGACCACACAGAGAGACAGGGAGACGGTAATAATATGGGGGGACAGAATATAATAGAACAGACTGGGACTGGTCATGTGACCACACAGAGAGAACGGAGACGGTAGATAATATGGGGGGACAGAATATAATAGAACAGATGGGACTGGGTCATGTGACCACACAGAGAGAACAGGGAGACGGTAGATAATATGGGGAATTATATAGAACAGATGGACTGGTCATGTGACCACACAGAGAAACAGGGAGACGGTAGATAATATGGGGGACAAATATATAGAACAGATGGGACTGGTCATGTGACCAACACGAGAGAACAGGGAGACGGTAGATAATATGGGGGGACGAATATACTATACCATTTCAGGGTTTATATTACCATATGATGCTGGGTCAGGTAAGTCCTTTCAGGGGCATCTTTGAGATTTCTAAATAATGGGAGAATGGGGTTTGGAGGGTGCTCTACCACACTATAAAAAGTTATTGTTAGGCTGGACATGCCCTTAAAACTCGCAGCATTACTTTCTGAAATGTGACCCTTAATTGATACTAAAACTTTTATTTCCTAGTTGTTGATTAAAGTAATAAGTCCAGCCTTGCTCTCCCCCCAGATTTAAAAAGCGAACATAGTGATCTGGGACATTGCTTTAAAGGGTAGGTTTACCACCTATATTAAGGGTGCTTGTGAAGGTTCTCATTCATCCAGGTCATGGTACATCTGTTGTATTCAATTAGATCAACTGGACTTGAAGTTTAGTTCTTGAAGACGTTTCGCTAGTCATCCGACTGGCTTTCTCAATTCAGAATGACTTGTACAAGAATCTGTGGCAATTATGTACCCTGGAAAATCCCAATTAGCATATCACAGCCAGGTGTTAATGGTGTGATTGGATAGTGGCTAAAAGGTGTTATAGGAACGCCCAGAGTAAGATGTTAAAACAGCATTGTACATGGCAGAAAACACCGTATCCCTGTCTGCTTTAAACCGAACAACACACTGAGGCAGCAAGACCCAATACCAAAACACAAGAAAAGCGACATCATATATGCAGTGCAGTGCAGTGAAGAATGCTCTGATTTGTATGTGGGGGAGACCAAACAGCAACTGCATCAACGTATGGCCCAGCACAGAAGAGCCAATTCCTCGGGTCAGGACTCAGCCGTGTATCTGCATCTTAAGGATAAAGGACATACCTTTGAAGATTGTAATGTTAACATACTGGCGAAGGAACGTGACTGGTTCAAGAGAGGTGTTAAGGAGGCCATTTATGTGAAAATAAAGAAACCAAGCCTAAATAGAGGTGGGGGGGTTCGACACCAACTGTCTGCCATGTACAATGCTGTTTTGACACCTTACTCTGGGCATTCCTATAACACCTCTTAGCCACTATCCAATCACACCCTTAACACCTGGCTGTGATATGCTAATTGGGATTTTCCAGGGTACATAATTGCCACAGATTCTTGTACAAGTCATTCTGAATTGAGAAAGCCAGTCGGATGACTAGGCGAACGCTTCAGAACTACATTTCAAGTCCAGTTGATCTAATTGAATAAAACAGATATATATTAAGGGTGTTTCTAGGGTATTTGCCACCCGAGGCTTATGAAAGTAATAAGTGGAACAGAAAAGCATCCCACCACCATGGCTGGGTGGGTGTTGCTTTTAGAGATGGGCATGGCTACGCTAACAATTTGGTTATTTCAAACATTACATCAGAGAATTTTGCGCACAGTTCCTTATATAGTCCCCGTTATTATAATACACGAAACTCCTGTTGTTAGTAGTTTTCATTCTATTTGTGGCTGCATTTTCATCTCCCAGATGTGCCACGTTTTGGACCATTGTCTTAATGAGTTTTGTAAGCTATGACCTAAATATTCATCTGTTTTTATTCTCCATATCCCAGAAATTAGCTCTGCTCTGGTTGGTGCTGGTCTTTTCCATGTAAGTGCTAATAGGCCTTTTGCAGCTGTGCAAATATGTGAGATTAGTCTCTGGGTATAATTATTTGATCCCTGATCAGGTAAGTTAAAGAGAGCTGTGTATGGGGACAGTTTATAATTAAGGTCGGTTACATCTTGTATGATTGATTCAGTTATCTTCCAGAATTTTTGGACTTCTTCGCATAGCCACCAACAGTGCAGTTGTGAGGCTTGGTCATTGCAGTTACGAAAACATAGATTTGGATGGGAAGGATTAATTCTGTGTATATATTCAGGTGTTGTATACCAATCATAAAGTATTTTGAAGGTCCTTTCTTTCGTCGCTATATTTAGTGAGCTTTTGTGTGAGTTATTATATATTTGTGTCCATTATTGTTCATTAAGTTTTTGTTGGAGTCTATCTTCCCATTTTTGAGAGTATTTGGATTTGATTGGTAATGTATCATGCCATAGTTTGTTATATATAGCTGATATCTTACCATGCATATGGGTAGAATCATTCAGGAATTTTTCTATTGGGTAACCAGATATTTAATGAAAAGTTCTATTCCTTTCCTACAGGTATCTATCTCCTTCATCTGCTCAATGAGCTATTCATAAGCTTGAGCATGTGCAGAGGAGGCAGCAGGTGAATCAGGTGGCAATAATTGGTTGTGATGTCAGTTGCATGATGGGAGGAGACATTTTATTCTTCCGGAATGGAGACATTCATTTTTCTTTAATATATGGCTAGTAATGCAGGTAATAAAGTGTAAAATATATCAGTTGGGGGCAGGTAACTGATAATTGACCATTTTTTTGTTTTAAGGGTGGACATGCCATTTGAGGTAAATGTCTTTTTCTGTAGCCCTGGAGAGAGAGGTAAGTATTGTTATAAAAATTTTAAAATAGGGTCTTGCAGGGGAACATGCCCTTTAATTAGTCACCTTATCACAACAAGCGGCTGTTGAACTTAAAGGCATAGGAATGCTGCTTAAACATCTGTTTTTTTATTGCTGCTAAAAAGGGGGATATATTGTGGGTTTTTTGTTGTTTAACCAGCTAAAACCCTGGAATGGAAATGATTTAGGGGAAGTCAGGAAAGTTTATGGTCTGATGTAAGTTTCCTTGAGAATGTTTCAGGCAACATTTTATAAATCCTCCGGCTGCAATAATTAACACTAATGGGCAGGAAACTGCCAAAAACTATAGATTTAACTATAATGCAATGTGCCATGTATAAATTCATCAAGTATATTAATTGTATATTAAATTATAGACTAAGGGAAAATGCACCCCTTACAGTGTAATATAAGGATATATCACCACCAAAGATTCCATGAGCTTTGTAAGAACAGGAGGCCATAGACTGACTTACATTACAATTACTGTATTAGTTGCTTTCATTAGGCAGGGGAATGAAAAGGGTAAGATGAGTTTAAATAGGTCATCAGTTATAATCTGTGTTTAGATATGTCATCAGTTATAATCAGTGTTTAGATATGTCATCAGTTATAATCTGTGTTTAGATATGTCATCAGTTATAATCTGTGTTTAGATATGTCATCAGTTATAATCTGTGACCACACAGAGAGAACAGGGAGACGGTAGATAATATTGAGGGGACAGAATATAATAGAACAGACTTGGACTGGGTCATGTGACCACACAGAGAGAACAGGGAGACGGTAGTAGATAATATGGGGGACAGAATATAATAGAACAGACGGGACTGGGTCATGTGACCCACACAGAGAGAGAGAACAGGGAGACGGTAGATAATATGGGGGACAGAATATAATAGAACAGGACTGGGACGGGTATGTGACCACACAGAGAGAGAACAGGGAGACGGTAGATAATATGGGGGGACAGAATATATAGAACAGACTGGGATGAGTCATGGACCACACAGAGAGAACAGGGAGCGGTAGATAATATGGGGGGACAGAATATAATGAACAGACTGGGACTGGTTATGTGACCACACAGAGGAGAACAGGGAGACGGTAGATTAATATGGGGGGGACAGAATATTAATAGAACAGACTGGGGACTGGTATGTGACCACACAGAGAGAACAGGAGAACGGTAGATAATATGGGGGGGACAGATATAATAGAACAGAATGGGACTGGGTCATGTGGACCACACAGAGAGAACAGGGAGACGGTAGATAATATGTGGGGGACAGAAATAATAGAAAGATCGGTACTGGGTCATGTGACCACACAGAGAGAACAGGGAGACGGTAGATAATATGGGGGGACAGTAATAATAGAAACAGACTGGGGACGGGTCATGTGGACCACACAGAGGAACAGGGAGACGGGTAGATAATAATGGGGGGACAGAATATAATAGAACAGACTGGGACTGGGTCATGTGACCACACAGAGGAGAACAGGGTGAGCGGTAGATAATATGGGGGGACAGAATATAATAGAACAGGGACTGGGACTGGGTCATGTGACCACACAGAGAGAACAGGGAGACGGTAGATAATATGGGGGGACAAGAATATAATAGAACAGACTGGACTGGGTCATGTGACCACACAGAGAGAACAGGGAGAGGTAGATAATATGGGGGGACAGACTATAATAGAACAGCCGGGACTGGGTCATGTGGCACAGAGAGAGAACAGGGAGACGGTAGATAATATGGGGGACAGAATATAATAGAACAGAATTGGACTGGGTCATGTGCCCACACAGAGAGAGAACAGGGAGACGGTAGATAATGTGGGGACAGAATAAATAGAACAGATGGGACGGGTCCATGTGACCACACAGAGAGAGAACAGGAGACGGTAGATAATATGGGGGGACAGAAATAATAGAACAGACTGGGACTGAGTCATGTGACCACACAGAGAGAGAAACAGGGGACGGTAGATAATATGGGGGGGACAGAATATAATAGAACAGACTGGGACTGGTCATGTGACCACACAGAGAGAACAGGGAGACTGGTAGATAAATGGGGGACAGAATATAATAGAACAGAATGGGACTGGTCATGTGACCACACAGAGAGAACAGGGAACGGTGATAGATAATAGGGGGACAGAATATAATAGAAACAGACTGGGACGAGTCATGTGACCACACAGAGAGAGAACAGGGAGACGGTAGATAATATGGGGGGACAGAATATAATAGAACAGAATGGGACGGAGTATGTGACCACACAGAGAGAAACAGGGAGACGGGGTAGATAATATGGGGGGAAGAATATAAGAGAACAGATGGGACTGGGTCATGTGACCACACCAGAGAGAACAGGGAGACGGGATAGATAATATGGGGGGACAGGAATATAATAGAACAGACTGGGACTGAGTATGTGACCACACAGAGAGAAACAGGGAGACGGTAGATAATATGGGGGGACAGAATATATAGCAAGACTGGAATGGGTCTGTGACCACACAGAGAGAACAGGGAGACGGTAGATAATATGGGGGGACAGGAATATAATAGAACAGACTGGGGGATCTGAGTCATGTGCCACACAGAGAGAAACAGGGAGACGGTAGATTAATATGGGGGAAAGAATATAAAGAACAGCACCTCCCACCCCACCCCCTGACTGGGACTGAGTCATGTGACACACAGAGAGAACAGGGAGACGGTTAGATAATATGGGGGGACAGAATATATAGAACAGACTGGGACTGGGTCATGTGACCACACAGAGAGAACAGGGGACGGTAGATAATATGGGGGACAGAATACTATAGAACAGACTGGGACTGGGTCATGTGACCACAACAGAGAGAACAGGGAGGACGGTAGATAATATGGGGGACAGAATATAATAGACAGAATGGGAACTTGAGTCATGTGACCACACAGAGAGAGAACAGGGAGACGGTAGATAATATGGGGGGACAGAATATAATAGAACAGACTGGGACTGGGTCATGTGACCACACAGAGAGAGAACAGGGAGACGGTAGATAATATGGGGGGACAGAATATAATAGAACAGACGGGGACTGGGTCATGTGACACACACAGAGAGAGAACCAGGGACGGTAGATAATAGGGGGGGACAGAATATCATAGGATAACAGACTGGACTGGGTATGTGACCACACAGAGAGAGAACAGGGAGAAGGTAGATATGGGGGGACAGAATATAATGAAACAGACTGGGAGGGTCATGTGACAACACAGAGAGAACAGGGAGACGGTAAGATAAATGGGGGGGACAGAATATAATAGAACAGGACTGGGACTGGGTCATAGTGACCACACAGAGAGAACAGGGAGGTAGATAATATGGGGGGACAGAATATAATAGAAACAGACTGGGACTGGGTCATGTGACCACACAGAGAGAACAGGGAGACGGTAGATAATATGGGGGTACAGAATATAATAGAACAGAATGGGACTGGGTCATGTGACCACACAGAGAGAGAACAGGGAGACGGGTTAAAGATAGGAGGATACTATGGGGGGACAGAATATATGAACAGATGGGACTGGTCATGTGACCACACAGAGAGACAGGGAGACGGTAGATAATATGGGGGGACAGAATATAATAGAACAGACTGGGAGGGTCATGTGACCACACGAGAGACAGGGAGACGGTAGATATATGGGGGGACAGAATAAATAGAACAGAGTGGGACTGGGTCATGTGCCACACAGAGAGAACGGGGGACGGTAGATAATATGGGGGGAAGAATATAATAGAACAGAGTGGGACTGGGTCATGTGACCACACAGAGAGAACAGGGAGACGGTAGATAATATGGGGGGACAGAATATAATAGAACAGAGTGGGACTGAGGTCATGTGACCACACAGAGAGAACAGGGAGACGGTAGAAATATGGGGGGAACAGAATATAATAGACATTAGGTTCACTCCCATTAACAAACCCATATGCTGCTGGGTCAGGTAAGTCCCCCAGCTTTCAGGGGCATCTTTGAGATTCTAAATAATGGGAGATGGGGTTTGGAGGGTGCTCTACCACACTTAAAAAGTTATGTTAGGCTGGACCATGCCCCTTAAAACTCGCAAGCATTACTTTCTGAAATGTGACCCTTAATGATACTAAAACTTTTATTTCCTAGTTGTTGATTAAAGTAAATAAGTCCAGCCTTGCTCTCCCCCCGATTTTTAAAAAGCGAACATAGTGATCTGGGACATTGCTTTAAAGGGTTAGGTTTACCACCTATATTAAGGTGCTTGTGAAGGTTCTCATTCATCCAGGTCATGGTATATCTGTTGTATTCAATTATACCAACTGGACTTGAAGTTTAGTTCTGAAGACGTTTCGCTAGTCATCCGACTGGCTTTCTCAATTCAGAATGACTTGTACAAGAATCTGTGGCAATTATGTACCCTGGAAATCCCAATTAGCATATCACAGCAGGGTGGTTGTTAGGGCGGGGGGATTGATAGTGGCTAAGAGGTGTAATAGGAACGCCCAGAGTAAGGTGTTAAAACAGGCAGTGTACATGGCAGAAAACACCGTATCCCTGTCTGCTTTAAACCGAAACAACACATGAGGGGCAGCAATTGGTACATTCCGAAAGACCCAATCCGAAACACAAGAAACGCGACATCATATATGCGTGCAGTGTCAGGGAAGAATGATTTGATTGTAGGGGGGAGACCAAACAGCAAACTGCATCAAACGTATGGCCCAGCACAGAATAGCCAATTCCTCGGGTCAGGACTCAGCCGTGTATCTGACATCTTAAGGATAAAGGACATATCTTTGAAGATTGTAATGTTAAAACATACGGCGAAGGAACGTGAATGGTTCAAGAGGGTGTTAAGGAGGCCATTTATGTGAAAAATAAAGAAACCAAGCCTAAATAGAGGGGGGGGGGTCGACACCAACTGTCTGACATGTACAATGCTTTTTTGACACCTTACTCTGGGCATTGCCTAGAACACCTCTTAGCCATATCAATCACACCCTTAACACCTGGCTGTGATATGCTAATGGGATTTTCCAGGGTACATAATTGCCACAGATTCTTGTACAAGTCATTTTCTGAAATGAGAAAGCCAGTCGGATGGACTAGCGAAACGTCTTCAAGAACTACATTTCAAGTCCAGTTGATCTAATTGAAACAACGATATATATTAGGGTGTTTCTAGGTATTGCCACACCGAGGCTATGAAAGTAATAAGGGGAACAGAAAAAGATCCCACCACCATGGCTGGGTGGGTGTTTGCTTTAGAGATGGGCATGGCTACGCTAACAATTTGGTTATTTCAAAAATTACATCAGAGAATTTGCGCAGCAGTTCCTTATATAGTCCCCGTTATTATAATACACGAAACCTCGTGTTAGTAGTTTTCATTCTATTTGTGGCTGCATTTTCATCTCCCAGATGTGCCACGTTTGGACCATTGTCTTAATGAGTTTTGTAAGCTATGACCTAAATATTCATCTGTTTTTATTCTCCATATCCAGGAAATTAGCTCTGCTCTGGTTGGTGCTGGTCTTTTCCATGTAAGTGCTAATAGGCCTCTTTGCAGCTGTGCAAAATATGTGGAGATAGTCTCTGGGTATAATTATTGATCCCTGATCAGGTAAGTTAAAGAGAGCATGTGTATGGGACAGTTTATAATTAAGGTCGGTTACATCTTGTATGATTGATTCAGTTATCTTCCAGAATTTTGGACTTTTCGCATAAGCACCAACAGTGCAGTTGTGAGGCTTGGTCATTGCAGTTACGAAAACAAGATTTGGATGGGAAGGATTAATTCTGTGTATTATTCAGTGTTGTATACCAATCAAAAGTATTTTGAAGGTCCTTTCTTTCGTCGCTATATTTAGTGAGCTTTTGGTGAGTTTATATATTTGTGTCCGAGTATTGTCATTAAGTTTGTTTGGGAGTCTATCTTCCCATTTTTGAGAGTATTTGGATTTGATTGGTAATGTATCATGCCATAGTTTGTTATATATAGCTGATATCTTACCATGCATATGGGTAGAATCATTCAGGAATTTTTCTATGGGTAACCAGATATTTAATGAAAAAGTTCTATTCCTTTCCTACAGGTATCTATCTCTCATCTGCTCAATGAGCTATTCATAAGTTGAGCATGTGCAGAGAGGAGGCAGCAGGTGAAGTCAGGTGGCAATAATTGGGTGTGATGTCAGTTGCATTGATGGGAGGAGACATTTTATTCTTCGGAATGGAGACATCATTTTTCTTAATATATGGCTAGTAATGAGGTAATAAAGTGTAAAATATATCGTTGGGGCAGGTAACTGATTAATGACCATTTTTGTTTTAAGGGTGGGACATGCCATTTGTGGTAAATGTCTTTTCTTGTAGCCTGGAGAGAGAGGTAAGGATTTACAAAAATTTAAAAAATAGGGTCTTGCAGGGGAACATGCCTTTAATTAGTTCACCTTATCACAACAAGCGGCGTTGAATAAAGGGCATAGGAATGATTGCTTAAACATCTGTTTTTTTATTGCTGCTAAAAAAGGGGGATATATTGTGGGTTTTTGTTGTTTAACCAGCTCAAAAACCCTGGAATGGAAATGATTTAGGGGGAAGTCAGGAAAGTTTATGGCTGATGTAAGTTTCCTGGAGAATGTTCAGGCAAACATTTTATAAATCCTCCGGTGCAATAATTAACACTAATGGGCAGGAAATGCCAAAAAAACTATAGATTGTAACTATAATGCAATGTGCCAGTATAAATTCATCAAGTATATTTAAGTATATTAAATTATAGACAAGGGGAAAATGCACCCCTTACAGTGTAATATAAGGGGTATATCACCACCCAAAAGATTCCATGAGCTTTGTAAGAACAGGAGGCAATTAGACGACTTACATTACAATTACTGTATTAGTTGCTTTCATAGGCAGGGGAATGAAAAGGGTAAGATGAGTTTAAATAGGTCATCACAGTTTATAACTGTGTTTAGATAGTCATCAGTTATAATCAGTGTTTAGATATGTCATCAGTTATAATCTGTGTTTAGATATGTCATCAGTTATAATCTGTGTTTAGATATGTCATCAGTTATAATCAGTGTTTAGCTATGCATCGTATAATCAGGTAGTTAGTCATCAGTTTCATCTGTGTTAGATATGTCATCAGTTATCTGGTGTTTAGCTATTTTGTTTTCATCAGTTATAATCTGTGTTTAGATATGTCATCAGTTATAATCAGTGTTTAGCTATGTCATCAGTTATAATCAGTGTTTAGTTATGTCATCAGTTATCATCTGTGTTTAGATATGTCATCAGTTATAATCAGTGTTTAGATATGTCATCAGTTATAATCTGTGTTTAGATATGTCATCAGGTATAAATCAGTGTTTAGAGAGATGTCATCAGTTATAATCTGGTTTAGATAGTGTCATCACAGTTATAATCTGTGTTTAGATATGTCATCAGTATACTGTGTTAGCTATTATCAGTATAATCGTGTTTAGATATGTCATCAGTTATAATCAGTGTTTAGCTATGTCATCAGTTATAATCAGTGGTTAGTTATGTCATCAGTTATCATCTGTGTTTAGATATGTCATCAGATTAATATGTGTTAGATATGTCATCAGTTATAATCAGTGTTTAGAGGTCATCAGTTATAATCTGTGTTTGATATGTCCTCAGTGTTCATCTGGTTTAGCTATGTCATTCAGTTATAATCTTGGTTTAGATAGGTTCATCGTTATAATCTGTGTTTAGATAGGTCATCAGTTATAATAGTGTTTAGATATGTCATCAGTTATAATCTGTGTTTAGATAGGTCAGCATTATAATCTGTATTTAGCTATATCATCAGTTATAATCTGTATTTAGCTAGTAAACACAGATTATAACTGATGACATATTTAACCACACATTATAACGGATGACCAAGCGAAAACACAGATCTATAACTGATGACATAGCAAATAAAGATTATAACATGAGACATAGCTAAACACAGATATTACTGATGACATAGCTAAATACAGATATAACTGATGACCTATCTAAACACTGATTATAACTGATGACATAGCTAAACACTGATATAACTGATGACCATCTAAAACACTGATTATATGATGACAAGATAAACAAAGATAAGTATAACCAATGACATAGCTAAATCAGATTATAACTGATGACATAGCTAAACAAGATTATTACTGATGTGACATAGCTAAATACAAGATTATAACTGATGACATAGCTAAACACAGATTACAACTGAGGACTTACAACTAATTGGATAAGGTCATCAGTTATAATCATTGTTTAGCTATTGTCATCAGTTTAATCTAGGTTGTTTAGTATGTCATCAGTTATAATCTGTGTTTAGCTATGGAATCAGTTATAATCTGTGTTTAGATAGGTCATCAGTATAATTTTGTTAGCATGTCTTCCAGTATAATCTGGGTTTAGCTATGTCATCAGTTATAATCATTGGCTTTAAGCTTGTCACGGTTATTTTAATCTGTGTTAATATTGTAGTGTCAATCAGTTTTATATCTTTGGTGTTTAGTTATGTCATCAATTATAATATCTGTGTTTTAGATATATCATCAGTATAATCTGTGTTTAGCTATTCATCGTTATAATCAGTGTTTAGCATGTCATCGGTTAATCTGTGGTAGATAGGTTATCAGTTATAAATCTGTGTTTAGATGTGTCATTGAGTTTAATCTGGTGTCTAATAGGTAATCAGTTATAATCTGTATTTAGCTAGTCATCATTTATAAACCTGTTTTTAGCTATGTCATCAGTTATAATCTGTGTTTAGCCATGTCATCAGTTTTAATCTGTGGTAGACTATGTCATCAGTAGAATCTAGTGTTTGGATAGGCCATCAGTTATAATCGTTTCGATAGCTTATCATCAGTTATTAATCATTGTGTTAGCTATGTCATCCAGTTATAATGTGTGTGATGTGTTAAATGTCATCAGTAAATCGTGTTTAGATGATAACATCATCTGGTTTTAGATAGGTCATCAAGTTCATTAATCCATGCTTAGTCTCATGTCATTAATTATAATTCTGTCAGTTTAAGTATAGGTTATCAGTTTAATTAATCTGTTATTTAGGATGGATCACCGTTATAATCTGTGTTTGGATAGGCCAATCAGTTATAATCGTTTCGATTAGTCATCAATTATAAATCTGTGTTTAGCTTGGTATACAGTTCATAATCTGTGCTCAGATATGTCATCAGTTATAATCTGTGTTTGGATAGGCCATCAGTTATAATCTGTTTCGATAGATCATCAATTATAATCTGTGTTTAGCTATGTCATCAGTTATAATCTGTGTTTAGATAGTGTTTAGCTATGTCATCAGTTATAATCTGTGTTTAGATATAACATCACTTGTGTTTAGATAGGTCATCAATCATAATCCATGCTTAGTCATGTCATTAGTTATAATCTGTATTTAGCTATGTTATCAGTTATAATCTGTTTTTAGATGGATACAGGTATAACTGTGTTTGGATAGGCCATCAGTTATAATCTGTTTCGATAGATCATCAATTATAATCTGTGTTTAGCTATGTCATCAGTTATAATCTGTGTTTAGATAGGTCATCAGTTATAATCTGTGTTTAGCTATGTCATCAGTTATAATCTGTGTTTAGATATAACATCACTTGTGTTTAGATAGGTCATCAATCATAATCCATGCTTAGTCATGTCATTAGTTATAATCTGTATTTAGCTATGTTATCAGTTATAATCTGT